>JAIUZE010007312.1:0-30654 GCA_022085475.1 Heliosperma pusillum | reverse complement strand
TAATGAAGCATAAAAGTGAGTCCTTTGACAAGTTCAAGGAATTCCAGAATAAGGTTGAAAACCAACTGGATAGAAAGATTAAAGCACTACGTTCAGATCGTGGTGCCGAATATCTTTCGAATGAGTTTGATCGACGCCTTAAAGACTGTGGTGTAGTACTGCAGTTAACTCCACCTGGAACACCACAATTGAATGGTGTGTCCGAACGGAGAAATCGAACATTACTTGATATGGTTCGATCCATGATAAGTCACACGGTTGTACCTGATTCATTGTGGGGTTATGCTCTTTTGTCAGCTGCTCTAATACTTAACCGAAGTCCGTCTAAAGCTGTAGACAAGACTCCATATGAATTATGGAAGGGAACGGTCCCTAACTTGTCCTTTATTCGGGTTTTGGGCTGCGAGGCTTATGTCAAGTGGAGACCTGACGATAAGCTCGGCCCACGATCGGTCAAGACATACTTTATTGGTTATCCAAACGGGATGTTTGGTCATTACTTTTACTCGCCTACCGAACATCGAGTTTTTGTTGCGGCTAGTGCGACGTTCTTAGAGAAAGAGTTTCTCGAGAATGACCAGTAATGACCTTCGATCTGTCGGAGATTCACGAACCAACAACCGAGCAAACCAATAGGGGAAAACTGTTCCTGTCATCATCCTGCGGTTATATTCCTTTGGAACCTAGGAGGTCGGGTAGACACTCTATTCCTCCAGACAGATACATTGGTATGGTCGAGGAGAATGAGAGAGATGACGTTTTACTCCTAGAGAGTAACGAGCCCGCTACCTATAAAGGTGCCATGACCTGTTTCGACTCTAAGCTATGGCTTGACGCCATGCAATCCGAAATGGACTCTATGTATGAGAATGACGTATGGGAACTGGTTGACTTACCTGATAAGGTTCGGCCTCTTCAGTGCAAATGGCTTTACAAAATAAAGCATTCTATAGAAGGACAACCAGATACCTACAAGGCACGACTAGTGGCAAAGGGTTTCACTCAAGTGCAAGGATTGCACTATGATGAATTTTTTGCACCCGTAGTTATGCTGCGTTCCATTCGGATAATCTTAGCGATTGCCGCTTTTCATGACTATGAAATTTGGCAGATGGATGTGAAAACCGCCTTCTTAAACGGTTTATGTGGAGGAGGAGTTGTACATGGTACCACCCGAAGGTTTCATTGATCCTAAAATCTAAGAGGTAATGCAAGCTTAAGCGTTCCATCTATGGGACTTGAAGCATGCTGTCTCCTCGGAGTTGGAATCAATCGTTATTCGACCAGGTGGATAATAGAGAATGGATTTACGCGATCGGTCGAGGAACCATGCTTATATATCAAGTCGAGTGGGAGCAAGATTGTCTTTCTAATATTGTATGTCGATGACATACTCTTGATTGGGAATGACATACCTCTCTTAACTTCGGTAAAAGTTTGGTTAAAGAACCATTTCCAGATGAAAGATCTGGGCCATGCACAAAGAATTTTGGGGATCCGTATCTACAGAGATAGATCACGACGGATGTTATCCCTCAGTCAGGAGTCTTATATAGATAAGATTCTTGAGAGGTTCAGCATGACCAACTCCAAGAAGGGGAACCTTCCAATGATTTCTGGTATGCAGTTGAGTAAAGCTCAGGCACCAAAGACATCGGAAGAGGTCGAGCGCATGAGTCGGGTTCCTTATGCATCAGCTATGGATCGATCATGTATGCCATGATATGCACACGTCCAGACGTGGCATATGCATTGAGTATGACGAGTCGGTACCAAGGCAATCCAAGTGAAACACACTGGATGGCTGTTAAGAATATCCTTAAGTACCTACGGAGGACTAAGGATTGGGTATTGACTTATGGAGGTGACACTGAGCTATGCGCAATCGGTTACGCAGATGCTAGCTTCCAAATGGATCGAGATGACTCGAAATCTCAATCTGGATTCGTTTTTACTCTTAATGGCGCTGCGGTCAGCTGGAAAAGCTCCAAACAAAGTGTTATAGCAGATTCTACGACAGAGTCCGAGTACTATGCTGCTTCAGAGGCTGCGAAGGAAGCTATATGGATGCGTCAATTCTTACAGGGACTAACTGTAGTTCCTAGTTCGGATGACCCGATCACCATCTATTGTGATAATAGTGGTGCCATCTTTCAGGCTAAGGAGCCTAAGTCCAGCAACAAGTCTAGGCATGTACAACGGAAGGCTCACATGATCCGAGATTACGTGGAGCAAAGGGAGATAGTGATAGACAAGATTGCTACGGATGATAACGTCGCAGATCCTCTCACTAAACCATTGCGATATGATAAGCATGAAGGGCACGTTATTTCCATGGGAATCAAACGTGTTCCTGAGTTGTATTAGTTGTTTTATTTGGATTAGACACCTGTATCTTTTTCATAACACTATCTATGAAATCATCGTTTTGTTTTATATTTTGTTTTTCATGTGGGTTGTACTGACAACATTGAACACCACCAAGTGAACTGAATTACATTATATTTGTTTTGGTCCGTAATCGCCTACATGAGCTGATAACTCTGGCAATTATTCTGTGAAGTCGATTGATGGTGGGTTCAACGAGCCATAAGTCAAACAGTTGACTGATCGATCACATATGCGAGTTATAATGATACCTCGCAGGACAATTTTGTGACAACGTTATGGAGTCCTAAATGTTTCAGAACATTAGGTTCCAGGTCGTGGATAGGACGTCCATAGTGTTCCTAGAGTCGATTCTTTTGACTATCGACTGTCTCTTGAGATTAAGGCAGTTTTTGGGTGACTTTGGTTTCTTTCTCGTGGTCGACCGTAACAGGAGGCTAAGTAGATTTTTACTGGGTCATTTCATACTGCGCTTGTATATGCAAGATTCGAGTTGAAGAAAATATCCAACCTTTATCAGGTTATGTTATTTCTCAGGGCCACTCGAGGAGCTGTAACTGAAATGCATGGCCATGCTCGAATAAGGATTCGTTTATCAGTTAAGTTACTCTCTAGTCGGGGATACCACTCTTGATACTGATCACTTGTAAACTACGACCTTTGTGAATACGGACTTTGCAAATTGGTTTACATTGAGTGGGAGAATTTTATTATGGATATGAGAATCGGTTATCGCACATACACTTGTACGGACAAGTGGGAGATTGTTGGAGCTAGTGTCCTCCAGTTAGTGCAATAACATAAATAAATCTCTGTAGGTTCACAGGGTATACTTTGTAAAATAATCAGTTGATTAACGTTTATCAATAACGGTTGGCTTGCTAGATAAGTTTGACGTTATTGTCATACAGATGGCGGTGATCAACTGGTCCCTAAAAGTCACACCTAAAGAATGTGTTTGAGAGATGTGATTATTTGAGAAAATAATCATATTGATGCCCTACTATATGACTAAAAGGTTAGTCAGTGTATTTGACTAAAAGGTTAGTCAATGTGATGATGAGACGATTATTTAATAACGATTAAATAATATAAGCTGAGACGAATTAAAAGTAATTCGTAATTAAATATAAACTGTTGTATTTAATTAGCATATATATAATGTAAGCTTATGCGAATTAAAATGTTAATTCGTAAATTGAATATAAAATGTTATATTGAATTAGCAAATTATAATTATACGGATAATTATAATTAACGTATATATTATACGATTGTCATATTAGATGTTGTCAGACCGGTATTAATATATCGACTACAAAATGTTGTATGGACATATTAATACATGATAACACAAATGACATTTATAATAATAATACACATTATATGTGAAAGCGAATATAACCGAAATAAAGTCCAGATTCACTCTGGAATTTTCGGTCCATTAGTGGTTAATTAGAGGAGAAAATATCTCCCGTAAGGACAACAATTGTGCCGTGAGAAAGTATTGAAAAGGGAGAAAATTTGTTTTTTCTTCCAACCCTAATTCATTTCTTACTTCTGCCTCTCTATCATTCACACAAGACAAAAGTTAACAGTAACTTTTCACAAAACACAAAACCTCCTTCTCATCAGTGAGATCGTGTAAGAGGTTCTTTTTCTAGCAAAGAAGAAGGGTATTTCTCGGAGCATCTTGGGTGCAACGATTAGGAGGATATATACCTTGATATCTCTGTTCTTTACGCCTATTGCTAGGACCGGAGGTTGATTTCTAAATCTTTATTCTTTTCTTGTTTTCGTTTATGACTCGCATAATCAAGTTATTGCTTTTTCGTTATAATCCTATAATAATTGTATTGTGGGAATACCGATTTTCCCACAACCGCATATGAAATCTATTCTAAGATCGTGACCATGTTTTCACGAGCTCCAAGAATTTTGCAATATGAAGCTGCCTCCCAATTTTTCGACCTCAATATGAAGGAGGGTCATAGTGTTAGCCCTCACGTGCTCAAAATGATTTAGCACGTAGAGGTGCTTAAAAAGCAAGGAATAGAGATTCCCGAGCCTCTCATCATTGACCGCATACTTCACTCCTTAAGTAAGATCAAAGGGTTTGTCAACTTTAGGGTGAACTTCAACATGCAAAATGCCACTGTCACGGTTCATGAGTTGCACAAGATGCTTGTGCAAGCCGAACGTGACATGGGTTTTCCTGCTAGCTCAAGTAAGGATGTTTTGAACATCAATGTCAAGAGCAAGACGAAGTTCAAGAAAAGTGGAGGCAAAGGGAACAAGGGAAGCAAGCTTATTCACTCCTATCAAAGCAAAGGGAAAGCTATTATGAATAGCTCTTCCAAAGGCAAGAAAGGAGCCGTGTCCGAAGACAAGTGTCATTATTGTAATGGCACGGGCCATTGGAAGCGTAATTGCTCCAAGTACTTGGGGGACATCAAAGCTGGACGGGTTCGTCCAGTTGGTAATGGTTCTTCCCAAAGTTTTTGTTATTGATACTCATCTCAACTTTGGTATTTTGATACGAGTTGTGATTCTCACCACCCTTTTTGCTCACTTTTAGGGCAAGAGAAGAAGGACAAGGCAAAGCAAGCCTACGAGGATCTACGAGGAAGCTAGGGTAGCCACCACGTAGAGAAGACCTATGATGGGCTTGGCGATATTTCGCTATTTGTCTTCTATTTTATTATTGCATTTTTAATTGGTTTGTTGAACTATTTCATTTCCATGTTTTGACATGGAAAGTATTTTGAATTCCTATGAACAATGGTTGTATTTGATGGTGACTTGGCTTTCAACCTAAGTCACTATATCTATGGAATTTATTTTATGTTCTTAAACTTTTTCATCATGCAATGTTAGTATCATGAAACATAAACGACTAGATTGATCTTAGAAATAATATAATGATTTGATCATTATGAATAACCAAAGTTAAGAATAAGATTCTCACTTTGGCATTGTGACAAGACGTCACAACTTATTTGGGATAAGAAAGGTCAATTGCATAAGTCAAAGTGAGTTGACGAACTCACACTTGGAGATTTACAATCCATATAAAACCCAAGATAAGATCTTTAATACGCCAATTAGACTCCATACTAGCTATGGAAGGATTAAGAATCCTAAGTTTGTTCAAAACATGGATAAGAGTCCAAGTATTTTGCTTGTGACAACCCTCGCGAATGAGAAAATAAAACATAACATGCATGTGATTTATAAAGCGGAAAATACGGTATTTTAAAAACCTTATTACATGCACGATAGAAATACGAGGAATGTCAATAATTACAAACCAAATATAAAATACTACAAGAGACGTAGTCTCTCAAAATGTTAACAAAAGACAAAGTTATTTAGCATCTAGCTAATGAACGTCTAGAGGTGTTTCATCCAGGGACAACGCCCGCTAGCTCACACCCGAACCCAAAATACCACAAGCAAAAAGCCATCCAAGCAAGCAACCTGTTCATCCATGAAAAACATGAACGCCACAACCAGTAGGGAGTAACTCCGGGTTCTCCCAGCCATATCACATTAAACGTACATAAACGGAAATACAAAAGTAGAAGCATGCATATATAGATATACATGTGAAGTACGAGAAAGGATAAATAGGCAACTCAATATATATATATGCAATAAGAGCTCACGAAGTACAAATCCAAGATCATCATATGATAAAAAGACTCGGGGAAGACACTCTTAGGCAACCATATACTCTCACTAGGGCTTGCATCTCACCGTTAGCGGCATAAGTTTGATAAGATTGAGACTCGACAAACAAACCATGCCAAGTCATCCAAAGATCATGCATAATCAATCATATAATCATCCATCCAAACATACCAATACATTGACGACATCTCTCACGGTAAATGACACGCACTAGCACCGTGTACATGGCAAGTATGATTAAAATCGCATCCATGGGATAAACATTTCCCTGAACGCATACACGATTCAATTCATTTCGTATATGTAGACTAATTTCCTCCTGGTAGAACGATGATATAAATATCCGGTCCTAGTCTAAACCTGGCCAGACTCTCGGAATCACATTTTCCGATTCGACATGCGATAAACGTTTCGCATCCAAGACTCGGTCAGTCCTAGACGCCGAATACCCCAAATTCGGTCGACATTCACGAAAGAGGCGAAAAAGAGCAGAAGCATCATAACAAACGATATGCTACATGCATATGACACCACCTCGCAAGTATACAACATTTGACGGCCGGGTCGATCAACGCAAAGCAATCGCCTCCCAACAACGTCGTCATATGCCCACTAACACATGCAATTAAGCAGTAAGGATACACTTCCCATTCCGACATTCCAGCCTTACGAACGTGGAGGTAGCCAAGGGATTGAGAGTACAAGCACATAGAAAATTAGTGCTCAAACCGTAACATTTGTAAAACCGACTCAAAGTGGGACATACCAAAAACCGTCACAAAACATGAGAATAGGGAATTATATAAATTTAACTATGATAAAAATGAATCAATACATGATACATAAGCATTAGAACAAGTTTATGAAGCATAATAAATAAGAAACATAGATCCCCTCTCCAAAACAACGTGTTTGGAAACCAACTAAAACAAGGGTCCACTTCAAACGGTCATAACTAGAGTTCTAGACATCCAAATGCATAAATTCCAAGTGGAGGTGATAGCTTATCCTCTTACGGTTCCAACGGTATGTCACAAGCCCAAAAGAAGCAAGTAACAAAGGAGATATGATCATTTTATGAAACGGGGTCAGTGCAGGAAAACTGCAGTCGACTTTGGGAAAGTGGCAGCAAGAAACGCTGCCAGCGCCAGGCAACGCTGCCAGCGTCCTACGACGCTGCCAGGGTCTAGGGAACGCTGCCAGCGTCCTGGTCTTGCAGGCACGAGTCACACGAATTTCATAATTTCACTAAGGCATAACACAAATATCATCTATCATCACAAATCATCAATTCTCATATCAATTATCAACTAACAACAACCATCATCAACAACACAAATCCTAAGATTACTAATCATATTCTAAATACGATTTCTAACATAGAAAACACATAAAAACACGTAAATGATATCGAGTAACCCTTCACCGTTACCTTTTCGCGTCTTCAATCCGCGTCAATGTCCTCTTCTATCAAGAAGTAGTCTTTGTCGGGGTCTTGGAGGTCACCACCTACAATTAGATAATAAAAGACGAATATAATTCAACTTTGAGAAAGACGGATAAATTGAAAAGCGAGAAAGACGGTAATTTTATTACCAATACGGATAGAGGACGAAGAGAGGGAAAGAATGAGACGAACCTAGGTGAATTTGAGCGAGAATTGAATGAGTAGCGACGATTCTAAGATGGATCAAAAATGGAGGCTAGGTTTTGAGGATTACTTGGTGAGGAAGAAGAAGTTTGAGTTGTGAGGGAGTTAGGTTATGAGGGAGTATATGAAGAAGTAAGTGGAAAACATGAGAAAAAGCCCAAAAACGTCTTAAGACGTAACTTACTCGGAATCTCGCGTAAAGTCCAAATACGAACTCGGAAATTCTAAATTAGACACGGAAAAATTAAACTCTAAACTAAAACTAAATTTCGCTGAAAAGTATCCGTAAAATATTTTCACTATAAAAATAGGGTACATTTGCGGGTGTTACATTGCTTAAATAGAGTGAGTCTATAGAGAAGCTAGAATACTAAAGTCTAAACAAATAACTCTACTATAGATTGGTCGAAGTTAATAAGAGATTAATAAGAGCATTATACCCCACTTATACCTGGAGGACAAGCTGTTTGTGACTAAGGAATAGAGCTCATGAAGCTTTCCTTACAAAAATTTTCTCATTTACACCTAAAGAAACAAAACTGTTTGTGGTTCATGGTACTATCCTTCATGTAAATAGGCGTATTTACTAAAGGATAGAGTGGGAGAAAATATGCCACAAACAAAGACAAGAGAAAATGTTCTTAAGTCATCCAAGGTCGAAAGCTTATAAGTAAAGAAAATATCTACTTTTTGAAAGTGATAAGACTATGATCTAAAGCTTATAAGTGAAAATATCTACTTTTTGAAAGTGATGATCTATGGGTTGGCGGTTATCATTCTAAATTTAAAATTGTTACATAAAAGCCATGTTGTATAAAGATGGATTATACATAAGTGAAATCACTTGGATAGGTTTGGACCTCCCCAAGGTGAATAAAACTTTATTGTAAAGTAATGTATATAAGTTAAAATATAACCATCTTTGAGATCCAGGAAAATTGCATCTACACCACGTATATGTATGACAAATGACAAAGAGTTGTTAAAAGTTACCTTTCTAAATGGGCATTTAGAAGTAGACAACTTGTCATACAAAACTTAGGAGATCAACGTGTGATCCTAAGAGAACACTCATGGCATAAAAAGAGAGAATGGTTTCCTCGAGTTATCGAAGAGCCATGTTTATGCATGTAGTTAAGTAGAAGCTAGATCTATCATGTATGGACATAAGGATTAGTGGGATTGAAAATCATCATGTATGGACATGAAGATTAGTGGGAGCAAAATATCTTCCATATCTTGTATGTATGAGACATATCAATCATTAGAAATAATGTACTAACATTGCCTTCCGTGCAGGAGTGTTAAGGAAATCATTTCTAGATTAAAGACTTGGAAGAAGCATATTTTGTCTAAGGCAAGAAATATCTCCCATGTCTCGTATGTAGGAGACATATTGGTCATTGGGAATGATGTACTAACATTGCCTTCCGTGGAGGAGTGTTTAGGAAATCATTTCTAGATGAAAGACTTGGAGTAGGTATCCAAAATCTATGGTGATAGATGAGAGAGGATACACATGATTGCTAATGTTTCCGCCATTAGGCCAATCATATTTGCCAAGATATGCACATACCTTGATAAGTTGTATGCTTAGAGCATGAGAAGTTGATAACATGTAATCCACATGAGATTCGTTGGATAGCCTTCAAGAATATCCATGAGATTCTCGAGGAGAACTATGAGTCTATTCTTATGTTTGGTAATAATAAGTTAGTTGCGTGTTAAGTGTCACACGAACCCAAGTTTCCAAACCTGTAAAGGATCTGACAAAATCCAAGGCTAAATTTTGTTATATTAAAAGCGAATAAGTAAAAGGGATGATTGAAGTGTCAATCATTGTAAATTCTACAAATAGAATCTTAGTACATAGTGATGAGGATAAGGTGGATTATAAGAATCTAATAAGTAGACCCTTCCACCAAGATACCCATCATGTGGTTATCATGATAACAACTGGGAGCATCTTTCAAGGTTAAAGAGCCCAACACTAGATAGAGATCTAGTGATGTACTTAGATAACTCCATGTTATTGGGAATAACGATGATTGGAAAGAAAATAAGCAATTTATAAAGTTGGAACAAATGGATGCATAGTATATCCACCATCCAAGCTTTTATTGCATTTAGACAAGATGGCCGTGAAGTGTCATGGAACTTGTACACTTTAGATTATAAGATATGAAGCAATAACATTGTGTTGATTTTTCATATATGATAATCACATTTATCGTTTGAGTTTATAAAACTCATTTTGTGCTTTGTTATATCCAAATAGGTTGTAGAGACAACTTTGAACCCTATTAAAGTGAACTGGATTAACATAGCATTGGCCCCTAGTTGATTACATGAGGCGACGTCTCGAAGTGACTGGAGTGTGATGCGATTGATGGCAAGTTCAAGTGCCATAGATTCATATGAGATGACTAGTCGATCACATAGGCAGACTGTATAGGACACTCTGTCAGGCAGTGACCGCTTATAGAGTTCTGGCAATTCATAAAGCCTGGTCGTGGCGAGAGCTACTATAATATTCTTTTTGAGTCAATTCTTTAGACTAGAGACTATTCGCCTAAATCGACATAGTTTCTGATTGAATTTGATTTTTGCCCCAAGCCATTCTGTAAAAAGGGGTGAATGGGCAATTATTGGGTCATGAAGGACTGTGAGTGAACGAAGGGAATAGTGCGATAGAAATTGTCCAACCGCTTGCCACGGTTAACAAATATCTCGAGGCCACTCGAGGAGTAGTAAGCTGGAAATGCGTGACCACGCTCGGAAGGTATCTACGGTAGATAATTCCGGTCAGGCAGTTACTCTCCAGATCGAGGAAACCACTCTAGATATGATCACGTGCAAGTACGACCTGCAAGACACCTTGCATTAAATGGGAGATTTAAAATAGGGCAAGAGAATTGGTAACGCACACTTGTTGCGAACAAGTGGGAGATTGTTGGAGTAAGTGTCCTCAACAAGAGTGCGATCACTTAATTAAACCTCATTAACAAGAATACAAAAGGGATGATTAACATTATAGTCAACTGATCCACATTAATTGGTAATGATTGGCTTACTAGAGTTTGACATTACTGTCGTATGACGGTGGTGATCAGTTTATCCCTTGAGGTCACACCGATAGGACGATTCCCTAATCAAGAATATTAATTAATTGTATGACGATACAGATTAATTAATCCCTTAAACAGAACGAGTTTACGAGTGAGAAATATATCTTATTGTAATATGATTAAATAAGATTCAATAATATAACTGTTATATTAGAATGATTAATGTTTATGAAACATTTGAGATAAGCATGATTGGTTGATCATAACTACAATTTGTTGTAGATCATATCAACCAAATATGAGATGACCCATTTTATATATAAGTGATTATAAATTATTACTTAAAATGTTAAGTTCATTTTATTTGACATGTAATTGTATTTAAATTAGTTAAATACATATTTTTATTGTGAGATAACATGTCTGTGCCAACCCTCGCGAATGCGGAAATAAAACATAACAAGCATGTGATTTATATAGCGGAAAATACGGTGTTTTTAAAACTTTTTACATGCAAATAGAAAAGTACGAGGAATGTCAATAATTACAAACTAAAGTATAGTATACTACAAGAGACGTAGTCTCTCAAAATGTTATCAATTATCAAAGTTATTAGCAACTAGCTAATCATCGTCTAGGGGTGAATCGTCAAGGCCAACGCCCACTAGCTCACACCCAAACCCAAAATACCACAAGCAAAATCCATCCAAGCAAGCAACCTGTTCATCCACGAAAAACATGAACGCCACAGTCAGTGGGGAGTAACTCCGGGTTCTCCCAGCCATATCACAAATAACATACTTAAACGGAAATACGAAAGTAGAAGCATGCATATATAAATATACATGTGAAATACGAGAAGGATAAATAGGCAAATCAATAAATATAAAGATATAGGTACATGAGGTACAAATCGGTAACCATCATATTATAGATAGACTCGGGGAAGACACCCTTAGGCAACCATACACTCACTAGGACTTGCATCTCAACGTTAGCGGCATAAGCTTGATAAGAATGAGACTCGACAAACAAACCATGCCAAGTCATCCAACGATCACAAATAATCAATCATATAATCATCCATCCAAACGTACAAATACGTTGACAACATTTCTCACGGTAAATGACAGGCACTAGCACCGTGTACATAGCAAGAATGATTAAAATCGCATCCACGGGATGACATTTCCCTGAACGCATACACGATTCAACATTTCGTATATATAGACTAATTTTCTCCTGGTAGAACGACGATATAAATATCCGGTCCTAGTCTAAACCTGGCCAGACTCTCGGAATAAACATTTTTCGATTCGACAAGCGATGACATTTCGCATCCAAGACTCGGTCAATCATAGACGTTGATTACCCCAAATTCGGTCAACCTTCACGAAAGAGGCGGAAAAGAGCACAAGCATCATAACAAGCGGTACGCTACATGCAATGACACCACGTCGCAAGTATACAACATTTGACGGCCGGGTCGATCAACGCAAAGCGTTCGCCTCACAACAACGTCATCAAATGCCCACTAACACATGTAATTAAGCAGTCAGGATACACTCCTCGTTCTGACATTCCAGCCTTAAGAACGAAGAGGTAGCCGGGGGAATGAGAGTACAAAGCACATAACAATTAGTGCTAAAACCATAACCTGTGTAAAACCGACTCAAAGTGGGATATATCAAAAACCGTCACAAAACATACGATACAAGCGAATGTAATATCATATATTCTAAACATGAATATTTAAAGTCATTACGTAAATTTATACGATAAACGAACCATGCGAACTATTATAAATTAAGATTTAAGAAAGAATGAGAAAAGAACTCCAACAGGGGGCCAGCCGGTCAGGTGGACCGGCTTCCGGCTACCCGGCTGGCACCATAGTCACACTTGAAAACAATTGAATATACAGCGTGTCCCAGCCGGTCAAAAGGACCGGCTGCCAGCTACCCGGCTGGGACCAATGTCACTTGAGAAAATGAAGGCAAAATGGGATGTGTCTCAGCCGGTCGGCTGCCGGTTGGCCGGCTGAGACCTATATAACACCAAAACTTTTACGTAACACAAATAATATACAACCACTTCCCAGCCGGTCAGCTGACCGGCGGCCGGTCGGCCGGCTGGGGCATATTATGCACGAAAATCATCTCTTCATCTCAGACATCATACAACCAACATCAACTAACATCATAAATCATCAATTTTCATTATCAATTATCAACTAACAACAACTATAATCAACAACACAATTCCTATGATTACTAGTCATATTCTAAATACGATTACTAACATAGAAAACACATTAAAACATGTAATGATATCGAGTAACCCTTCACTGTTACCTTTTCGCGTCTTCAATCCTCGTCGAGGTCTTCTTCTATCAAGTAGTAGTCTTTGTCGAGGTCTTGGAGGTCACCACCTACAATTAGACAATAAAAGATGAATATAATTCACCTTTGAGAAAGACAGATAAATTGAAAAGCGAGAAAGACGGTAATTTTATTACCAATTAAGATAGAGGACGATGAGAGGGAAAGATTAAGACGGAAATTAGTGAATTTGAGCGAGTAACGAAGGAGTAGCGTCGATATTAAGCTTGATCAAATATGGAACTTAGGTTTTTGGGTGGTTACTTGGTGAGGAAGAAGAGTATGTTGAATGAGGGAGTTAGGGTTTTGAGAGAGTATAAGGGAGTAAGTGGAAAATCATGAGAAAAAGCCCATAAACGTCTTAAGACGTCACTTACTCGAAATCTCGCGTAAAGTCTGAAAACGAACTTGGAAATTCTAAATTAGACACGGAAAATTTAATTCTAAACTAAAACTAGTTTCGCTGAAAAGTATCCGTATAATATTTTTACTATAAAAATAGAATACATTTGCGGGTGTTACAATCACCCCACCTTTTAAAAAGTTTCGCCCTCGAAACTTGAGCGAAAGAAAGATACCTTAAACGAATAGGCTTGGATATTTAATACGCAGAGAAGCCTCCGTTTCCCACGTCTCTTCTTCAATATTGGCACATCTCCACAAGATTTTCACTAAAGGCACCACTTTACTTCTCAACTTCTTATCCTTGCGATCTAGAATGCGGATCGGCTTCTCTTCAAAGGACAAATTCGGTTCAAGCTCGGGCATTTCTGCTTGAAAAACATGGCTTGGATCACTAACGTACTTCCTCATTTGAGAAACATGGAAGACATCATGAACTTTCTTCAAATTCGTGGGTAAGTCCAACTTGTAAGCTACGGCACCAATCCTTTTCACAATATCAAAGGGTCCAATGTATTTCGGGCTCAATTTACCCTTTACACCAAACGTTTTAACAACTTTCATTGGAGATAGTTTCAAGAATACTTTATCTCCTACTTCAAATTGTAACGGTCTTCTTCGGACATCGGCATAAGACTTTTGTCGATCTTGAGCGGCTTTCATTTTATCACGAATGACCTTCACATGATCAATAGTCTCAACAAGAACATCGGGGCCTAAGTCACGAACATCACTCAATTGATTCCAACATATAGGACTTCGGCATTTTCTTCCATAGAGAGCTTCATAAGGAGACATCTTGATCGAGGCATGATAACTATTGTTGTAAGAAAACTCCACCAACGGTAGACTCTTTTCCCAACTAGATTGGAAGTCGAGTGCACAAGCCCTAAGCAAGTCTTCTAAAGTCTGAATAGTCCTCTCGGTCTGACCATCGGTAGCGGCATGGAATGCGGTACTCATCAACAATTTACTACCCATGGCTTCTTGTAAAGCCTTCCAAAATCTCGAACAAAACCTCGGATCTCAGTCGGATATGATCTCCTTGGGAACACCATGGTATATAACAATCTCATCAACATAGGCTTTCGCTAAACGATCTAAACTCCAAGTCTCTTTGATCAGAATGAATCTAGCACACTTGGTCAAACGATCAACAATAACCCAAACGGCATCTTTACCTCCAACGGTCCTTGGCAAAGCCATAACAAAATCCATAGAAATAGATTCTCACTTCCATAGTGGAATATCCAAAGGTTGTAGCAATCCACCGGGCCTCTTGTGTTCGATTTTCACGTGTTGGCAAGTAAGACATCTTCCAACATAGGACACAACATCGCCTTTCAAATTCGGTCACCAAAATTGTAGCTTCAAGTCTTTATACATTTTATCACCTCCGGGGTGGATAGAATAAGGGGAAAGGTGAGCTTCATGAAGAACTCGCTTTCTCAAGTCAAGAGCATTAGGTACAAACAAACGGTCATGGAGTCGAAGAACACCTTTGTCATCAATCTTGAAGTCTTTAGCTTTTCCTTCTAGAAGTTTGGCTTGAATAGACTTGTAGGTAGGATCATCAACTTGGCTTTCGCGGATCTCACGGAGGAAAACAGGTTCGGCAACCATAGCACCAACATAATCAAAACTACGTTCCACGAATTCCAACTTCAACTTTCAAAACTCGGCACAAAGATCATCGGGTAATACCCGCATAGCATTCAATGCATGAGAAGATTTCCTACTAAGAGCATCGGCAACAACATTAGCCTTCCCTTCATGGTATAACAATTCAAAATCATAATCATTCACCAATTCCAACCATCTTCTTTGTCTCATATTCAACTCTTTCTGAGAAAATATGTACTTCAAACTCTTGTGATCGGTGAATATGCGACAATGAACACCAATTAGGTAGTGTCTCCACACTTTCAAAGCATGAACAACGGCGGCTAATTCCAAATCATGAGTAGGGTAGTCCACTTCATGAACTCTCAATTGTCTAGAGGCATAAGCCACCACTTTCCTACTTTGCATAAGTACACAACCCAATCTCATCTTGGAAGAATCACAATAGACATCAAAGTCTACACCATCTTCAGGTAAGGTTAACACCGGGGCGGTAGTCAACCTTTTCTTTAACTCTTTAAAAGCGGCTTCACAAGCTTCGTTCCATACGAACTTGGTTTCTTTCTTCAACAATTGGGTCATTGGTCTAGCAAGCTTTGAGAAATCTTTGATAAATCTACGGTAATAACCAGCTAAACCAAGAAAACTTCAAACTTCTCTAACATTGGTCGGACTTATCCAATCAACAACGGCCTCAATTTTAGAAGGGTCTACCATCACACCTTTTTTAGAAATTACATGCCCAAGAAAGGACACTTTAGGTAACCAAAATTCACACTTGGAGAATTTGGCAAACCACTTTTGACGACGGAGGACACTCAAAATAGTCCTTAGATGAATAGCATGCTCTTCTTCGGTCTTGGAGAAAATAAGGATGTCGTCAATGAACACCACCACACACTTGTCAAGAGACTCACTAAATGTGCGGTTCATTTGATCCATGAAAATAGCGGGAGCATTAGTCAATCCAAATAGCATCACCTTGAACTCAAAGTGACCATACCTTGTACTAAAAGCGGTCTTTGGTATATCGGCATCACGAACGGGAATTTGGTGATATCCGGATCTCAAATCAATCTTGGAAAAAGTAGAAGCACCCTTTAGTTGATCGAATAAATCTTCAATTCTTGGCAAAGGATACCTATTCTTGATTGTAATCTGGTTCAACTCACGGTAATCAATACAAAGCCTCATGGAACCATCCTTCTTCTTCACAAAGAGAACGGGAGCACCCCAAGGCGAGGCACTCGGTCGAATGAAACATTTTTCAATCATATCATCAAGTTGCTTCCTTAACTCTTTCAATTCAGTCGGAGCCATACGGTAAGGAGCTTTGGCTATGGGTCCGGATCCTGGTACAAGATCAATAGAAAACTCAACATCACGCTCGGGAGGAATCCCGGGCAAGTCTTCGGGGAATACATCAACAAATTCACATACTATAAGCGCATCTTCAATCTTTGGTAAGGAGGTAGTTGAAGAAGTCACAATACACAAGTATGCTTGGTGACCCTTTCTTACCATACTCACCAACTTCATTGCGGAAATCAAAGACACACCCTTTCGGGGATGAGATCCCTTATAGGTTATTCTAACTCCTAAAGGACTCTTTAAATAAATATTTTGATCTCGACACTCGAACCTAGCATGGTATAAAGCTAACCAATCAATACCTAGAATTACATCGAACTCTCTTAGAGGAAACTTAAGGAGATTAGCGCGAAAGATAGTACCCGAAATAGAGATTGGAACATTAGGATAAAGAGTAGAACAAGAGATAATTTCTCCGGATGGTAAGGATATGGGAGTATTCTTACTAGAAGTAGACTCGATTGTTAATTTATTAGCATAAGTCGAAGACACAAAGGACATAGAAGCACCGGTATCAAATAGAATAAGACACGGTTGCTCTAAGATTGAGAACATACCCGTAATTATCTCCGGATGAGCATCGGCTTTGGCTCGGCTCAGAACGAAGATAGATCCCTTGGGTTTGGCAATTGGAGGGGGCAACTTACGATTGGGGCAATCATCATAACGGTGACCACTCTTTTGGCAAAAGAAGCAAACGTAAGGTCGGTTGGAACAAGTTACAACGGGGTGGTGTGGAAGTCTACAACGGTTGCAAAAGTGACCTTGAGCTTGAGCTTGAGGGGGAGCATAAGGCCTATGAGCCACGTTAGAAGTAGCTCGGGGAATGAAAGGAGCGGGGGCTCTTGTATTTGCATTTGAGGGAGGATTGAATATCCTCTTGTTAGCATAAGAATTGGAAGACGAACAAGTAAACGGCCTTTTCCCATAGAATTTTGGCCTAGGAGTGAAGGAAGTAGGGGAACACTTCATCATTGCTTCATCATTGATAGCTTTCATAGAGTTCTCGGCCCATAGAGCATCATCGTACAATTCTTCAAAGGATGTAGAATTTCTCCTCACTTTGCTTTGGAGTAAAGCACTAAGCTTGTTGCGGTAGTAGAAAGCTCGGTCCTCGTCATCCTTTATGAGCCTCGGAGCAAAGTGAGCAAGCTTGTTGAACTCTGTGGTGAATTCTTGTGCCGACAAGTCACCTTGCTTGAAATCAATGAATTCCTTTAGCCTTTGTTGCTTGAGCTCCTTGGGATAAAATCGGCCTTCAACTAGAGCTTTGAAATAAGCCCAATTGAAATCGGCTTCAAGAGTAGCGGTGGCACTAGTAATCGCCCACCAATTATCGGCTTCCCTTACAAGGAAATGCTTAGCAATCCTCACCTTGTCCTCTTCACGGACTTGGTATAAATCAAATTTGATAAGTGAATATTTGTATGGTTTTAACCCCCAATTTAGCTCGGTTTTGTATGTCATTTGTGCTTTGTTAAGCCACTTTATGAGCTAATATTGTCTTCTAGGTGAATTCCTATGTTCTAACCTGTTTTGTAGGGAAAGTGACGTTTCTACGCCCTTTTTCTATATTCTCGAGCATTTGCCTAGAACCCGGCGATTTGAAGAAGCAACCTTGCCCAAGTGAAAGGCATTTCAAGAAGGTTCACTAATTCAAAAGAGAGAAGAAGCAAAGACGGTTTCGTAGTTGTCGGAAGATCAATCAATTAGACGGGAGAATTCATCGCTTTACATCATACCCTATCAACAAACCCGATTGTATAAGTCAAGGGGGATGTTGGAAGTCAAGTCAAGCAAAGGAAGGTGAAGCGTTAGTCAAGAGCTTCCAGAAGACGACTTACCCGATCGGGTAAGTGTGTACCCGATCGGGGATGTGTGCTGCTTCGAGCATTGCGGCTCCTTCATCCTATTTTTGACCTATGTGTTTAATGCCCGACCTCTTCTCCACGAAACCCTAATACTATAAATAGATGCTCTAGCCCTCATATCATATCATCCATCCTTTCACACAACATCTCTTCTCTTCTTTCTTTAGTTTAGTTCTTCTTCTTTCTTAGTTTAGTTTAGTTTAGTTTTCTCTAGTTTAGCTTAGTCTAGTTCTAAGTTTTCTTCAATTGTAGTTGTTCTAGTTGTAATTGGAATTCAAGTTTCCGGGTTTGCATTTCCTATTCAAGTTCTTATTCCATTTCAATCTTTGCTCATCCTTTTTCGGTAATCTTTATTCTCGTTTTACATTATAGTTTCATTTTCTTTAGTATTTCCTTTATCATGTTTATCATTCTTAGTTTTATAATCTTAGTTTCCTTTTCATTGTTAATCATGCATAAGTAGTCACCTTTCTAGGGTGTAGGATAGCCATGTTAGATTAATTAAAAGATGATAAATGGATAAAAGAAATTGTGCCTTTAAAACGTTGTGTCTATGCATGTTTGGATTGTAACGATAGTTATCGATTTTTGGCCAAAATCATTTGACTAGTATGGAATTCTTTTCCAAAGTAGACATACGAGATTTGAATAGACAAAGCATGACATAGTGGATTAAGACCTAGTACATCGCACTAAAATGTCACTTGTCACATGTCACATGTGTGACAAATGACAAAATCACATTTTATAAAATGGACTCCTTCTTAAGTGAAGGAACCGGCTTTGTGGGGTGGTTGGGTAGGTTTAGGCTTTAAACATTATACTAATGATGATTAAACATAATCATTACTAGCCTAAACACCTATAGCCACCCTACCATCTTGTTAAGACTAAAAGCAAAGCATGTCCACCCTTCCCATGTAAGGGTGCCGGCTCATAGTGGGTTATTAAAGGGATGTTTTTCCTCTTGTTAAACTTACTAGTTGATCTCATAAGAAAATACATTATCTAACTAGAAATCACAACAAAACACTTAGAAACTTTAGAAGTTTCATAGAACTTGTATTTGGTGGATTGAACTCGACTTTTCTATGGTAGAAATTTCGAGTTTCATACTTTTTGTTAAGGGTACTTAACTATTGTACTAGTAATTCAATAGTTGAGTGATTAAGGGTAGTCTAGGTGCAACAAAAGGAGAGTTCCTATACTTGGAGCTTTTGGAAGTCCATCCTATAATCATCTAGCTCAAGAACAAGTACAAGAAGGAGTCTTGTACTTTTGCCCATATCCGTATATTACTCAATGTGAGGAACATTTTCTATCTCTATTTCGGTTTATACATTTAGCATGTAACTAGATCTTACATAAACTAATTAAAGAGTTAATTAGTTAATCTTAAGAAGATTCTTAAGAGTAGGTATATGAACCTAACAGATGTAACTCTAAGTCGAGGGGTTAGCTTATCCAATTCATTTCTAAGAGTAGGTCACACGACCTTATGGACCAAGAAATGAGGGAGATATGACCATTTTACAAAAACTGGACGCACAATGCTGATTTGTGCGTAACTCTTCGAGAGAAGGCAACACTGTGTGCTTCTCACCGTGCTTTCCTCAAAGAGACCGTGGTAACACTTCCAGAGAAGCATGCACCGTGCAGTTCTCACCGTGGTTATCCCAACTTGTGTGATACATGGATTGGTGATCCTTGCCGAACTGTGGTACACGGGGAACCACGGAGGGGCGCACTTGGATGGACTAGCGTATAAATACGCATTTGTGGAGTCGCCACCAATGTTTATGGAAAATTGGAACCGTTCGGATACTTTATGCCATGTCAAGACGCAAAATAATGACATGAACACTAAGAACTCGTTAGCCTTAGCATTCTATGTCTAGAATGGCTCTCGTGGATGCCAATGAACACGGATGTTCATAGATATCTGGAGTAAGGGGTGAGGGTATGTATTAGGAAGCTCTTTAATCGAACACCTAATCCCACCCGCCTCGATAGCGGCCTCTACTAATGATTAGGGAAATCGTTCGTATTTGATATGTTATAGATTATATGCATGCAATGCAACATCCAACGTTTTAATCCTAACATGTGACTTAGACTATATCGGTGAACATGTAATTAACACTCAATTATATCGAAATTGGGAATTTAGAATGAATTCATTACGAAAGGCAAAGAAATCATACATTTACAATTACTAAATGAGATAACAAGGGATTACGGGATTACAAAGGATTACGGGATCCACGTCAGAAATATATTCAAAACGGAGATTTGAAGAAAAGGAAAAGGTTTGAAAAAACTAAAAGACAAATTAGGAGCGATAACACGACTAATAGTTAATTAATTACGTAATAAAAGCTACGTCGAGGCGAAAACAGAAGTCCAAGGACAAAAGTCAACCCAGAATAGCAGCAGCAACGGTTGCGTCCTCTAGAAGAGGCGCATGGCTTGTTACGTCTGTTCTTGAGTTGAATTCTAACTGTGAAGTCAGAATCGCAAGAGGTTAATGTTGTTTTGTATATTTACGATGGATTATTGACCTATGACTCGAGTAGAAGTGGTGTAACGTATTAAGTACACTAATTGTAGCAATAATGAATCAAGAGAATTGATATGAACGAATCGAACCTCTAAAACCCAAATTTGATTCAAAGACGAAAACCTGCTAATATTGAATTATTAGGGACCTATGGCAAGAACAAAACAATTTATAAAAGATAAATACGATTTATGTACGAAGAAAATAGAAAATAAGACGTAGAAAATAAAGACGTAGAAACCAGAGGAAGAAGAAAAAGAGCAGAAGCAGGCAGCCTCTGGAAGAGGCGCAAATGCTGCTGCGTTTCTTCTCGACGTCTGACGACTAGTAAAAAGATTTTGATAAAAACGGTTTTACTTTGAAATAAGTTTTGAATTTATTTCTGACATGGATCTTACATTAATTGATCGAAAATAAATACAATACAAAAAAGATGGGATTTACACCCTCAGACTTACATGTTGACGAAATGAGATATTAACTAAGTTAACATTTAGTGACAACTCGACTCGAATATATGAAGAATGTGCCCTTATTAAAGGACTAAAAAATCGATTGATTGATTGATTGTGTAGTGGTCAAATTGGTCGGTCAATGCAAAAGTGACGGGTACCTAAAAGGATCTGAGCTTACGTGGTCGATTGATCAAGCACGTAGATGTTGAAAAGCTTAGAGAAAGGTCTAGAATGCAAAAAGAGAAGAGAAGGGCGGAACACTCGCGTGCCTTAAAAGTGAGAACGGAGCTCTCCTTTTATAGTAGAAAATACAAAGAGTTCAAGAACAACTCAAACATATCTGAAAAAGGAGACAACAGGCTGGGGAAGGGGCGCAGCAAGAAATGTGAACCTTCGAAGAGGCGCAGCACCTGCTGCGTTATTTCCCTAGAGGTTTCCTTCTGCATAAGGAAGATTCCCACGTTTCTATTACAGAATTGTGGTTGATCTATACTTCCATTTTAAAAAGATACGAGATATATTTATCAAAAATATAGAATCTTAAATATTAATAAAATATCCAGAATATTCCCGCCTGTTCCGACCCGGAGTTTTAAAACGGTTTCTAGAAAATGAAGCGTTTTCGACCCGGACTCCAAATGAACTCTAATGACTGTCAAAAAGACCGTACTGATGTGTAGATGACGACCAAGAGGTAGACACAAGTGTTTGAGCTATCAATTCTCGATAAAGTTACGAACTATCATAAATCATTTCACGTACCAAACATGCGGCCCAATCATCACTGGGTGGTTGGCGGAAGGTGTAGAGCTGAGGTATCTACATAGCCCCCACTTTGACTAAAGCTTGGGCAAGGCAAAAGTCAAAGTATAGCCATCAGGTCAATCGAAGATTACAACCTGACGACTATGGCGACACGAGGCGGCTCAAGGGGTCTGGACCAAGGACCTGTCGTCGGGAACATTTTAAAGCATGTCGACCATCGGGGTGGGTCGTTTAAATTCCTTTAGACTACGTATAAAGCTTGCCAGCCATAAAAAGGAGTCATACCTGAGGCATCTTCTTATTTGGACTGAGGTTGCGTTGTGAGGCTTGCCAGTTGTCGAATGTGGTTGCGTCGTGAGGCTCGCCAGCCGTCATACGTGAGAATCTGCATGTCTCTGCCCTCAGGCAAACTCTCGTTGGGGAAACATATATTGAAAGGAATTTTTGAAGCTTGATATATGGAAGACTTTTCCAGGATCGAATCTTTCGGGGAATCTGCTCGTTTGTGGCGAGCAAAATACTGATAATACAAGACGGACCCACGGATTGTATGTCCGAAAGATGGGTCTACGGATTGTATGTCCGGAAGGTAGGTCCCTGCTGAGACAATAACATCATGTGACGGTTTTGAAGTCTGTCAAGGTACGAGTCTTGAAAAAGTACCAAGCCTGTGAAACAAGATGTCACAGAAGAGGCCCACAAGATTTAGGCCCACAAATAACAAACTTGTAACGAAATTTCAAATTGAAGTAAAATCTTGCTGGGGAATAAGCGCAGCAAGAGCTGCGACCTTTAAAAGAGGTGCAACAATTGCTGCGTCATTTCCCAAGCTCGTCTCTGTCAGAGTAAAAGCGCGACAGATGGAATCATTTTCATTATTCCAAAACACTCGAAAAGCTCTCAAATTCCAACCAAAATCCGTCAAAACTTGATCAAATCAAACCACAAAGCATGACTAATCGAGGTATGTATCTTATCTTTGCTTTAAACTCTTAATTTTGCTTGAATAAGAGTTTGAAATTAGGGTTCTTCGCTTTGAAAATGTCGAAAATTTGGGGGATTGCCTCCATTCGATTTGTATGATATAAATTGATAGTAGAAATGAACAATTGGCCTTGTTAGGAACATAATCATGTATTCTTTTGCGTTTTTGTCAAATTTTGAACAAATGAGACGGTCACTTTGCTGATTCGAAAATCGTTTCGAAAATCCCTTTAGGATTGTCCATTTCGCATGAAACTTGGTGTTTTGGAACCCTTGTATAATGGGTAAACTTGTTGTGATGTCGGATTTTTTTTATTTGCGACGACTTCCGCAGGACGCTTTTCTAAGGCATAACCGCTATTATAGCGAAATGCTGTCAAATTTTCGACTCAAACCTGTTAGTAGGTTTTGAGCTAGACTTGACTTGACCCCACCCTTACATGTGTAGTCGGGTTTCGGAAGAAATGGCCAAAGACGGCCGAAAAACTTCATATTAGAGTTTGAAAACGCTTGAAATGTCTTGAAACGACTTGACATGACTTCGGTTTTGCAGGTGATATTCCTTCTACGTCGGGGGAAGCCCCTATGGATGTATACCTTGAGCATTCTTCTTCCCATGTGGTACAAGAGATGTCGACTGGGCTGTTCGAGGAGGTCGGGGAGGCCGAGGAGGTCCTTATGAGGGCCAATATAGGACGAGGCAGACGTCAGCTGTTGGGTGCACCTCAGTGGGCCGAGAAATAGAATGGTAGACATCTCATTTGGGCGGAGGAGAGCCACCTGTCTTACCGTACGGCGCGGAGTATGGTAAGTTACTGTTTAACATTCTTTGTATCAGTTTACAATTTCATTAATTTCTCATTTATTAATGATGATTTTTCTTGACATGAATTGATACAGGATGCAAGGAACATGAGGTCCTTCTCCGGCTATACGACGATGATGGACGTCTATGAAGCCTTCTTCTTCCCATGTGGGAGAAGAAATGCCAACAGCGGTGTTCGAGGAGGTCGGGGAAGCCGAGGAGGTCCCTAGAAGGGCCAATATAAGACGAGGCGGACGCCAGCTGTTGGGTGCACCTGAGTGGGTCAAGAAATGGGATGGTAGATATCTCATTTGGGCGGCGGAGAGCCATTTGTCTTACCGTACAGCGCGGAGTATGGTAAGTTACTGTTTGACATTCTTTGTATCCGTTTACCATTTCATTTCTCATTTATTAATGAAGATTTTTCTTGACTTGAATTGATACAGGATGCTGGGAACATGAGGTCCTTCTCCGGCTATACGACGATGATGGAGGCCTATGAGAGACTGACGGAGGAGGAGAGGGCTCTCGTCGAGGCAGAAGCCTTCGAAGGCTTAGTCCGGGCATAGAGGGCGGTCAAGGCGAGGAAGATTCAGACTAATATCAGCCTGATTCAGGCTTTTCTTGATTGGTATTGGGATACGACTTCGACCTTTCATATGCCTTTTGGATAGGTAGGGGTCACCTTGGAGAACTACGACATGATTTCGGGTCTGCCGTGTAGAGAGGAGTCTTTAGAGTGGCCGTCGATGGCTATGAGGGTTGACAAGGAGGAGGCGAGGAGTTTGATCGATTGGAATCTGCCGACAGGGGCAGCTACCATTCCTGGGTTGGTTCCGAGCACTTACGTCAGAGACTACTTTGCAGGTAGGACTCTGGCGAGAGTGTGGATAGGTGGGGAGATGGGGAGATGGTACCTCCTCTTCCTTGTACATCTGAGCAGAGGGCTCGACTCGGGCTGTGGTGGTTCTTATCTTCGATTTATTTCGGAGACAAGGGGGAGAGGATGTCGACGAAGCTTCTTCGTTTTCTATCTGACCTGAGTAGCCTAGGTCGGTGGGGCTAGGTTACTCCTGGCTTTACGGCCCTTACCCGCTACATGAGGGACATGGTTATACCAGAGCTGATGGAGAAGGGGACTTCTCCCGCTACCGTTGGTCTTGGGCTCTTGTTGGATGTATGAACCTTTATTTTTGCATTAATTTATTGAAGGATCAATAATTCATTCCGCATTTGATCGAAATATCGATATTTTCTATTGTTGTTGAATGATTAATATTTCGTTTGCAGGCGTGGGTGTACTCCTATTTTTCGGGCTTCGCACCCAAGAGGATGAAGCCAGAGCTGAGGGCGTACCTAGTCGTGAGGGACTGGGTGATGTGTCGTAGGAAGAGCCAGCGTTCTTCTTACGATATCTATCAAAGGGGCGTGAATGCCTTGCAGTTGGAGCACGTAAGAACCTTTGATTCCTTCTTTCTGTCTTTTATTTGGAAATGATCACAGGAATGACCCTTTCACTTTTAGAACTGATCATAGAAATGACCTCCTTGTTTCTTCATTTTTAGCGGGTTCCCAAACCTTGGGGGGACTACCAGGATGCTCCGGCTTTCGTAGCCGAGGTCTTACGTCCTAGGAGCTCGAGTCGTTTGTTGTTGAGGACGCCTATGGCACCTGTGTGGTACCTTGGCGAGCTTTTGACTCGACAGTGCTCTCATGACACCTTCATGGTCCCCATCGATCCTTCAGGGTCAATGTTTAGGGAGCCTTCTAACGCTGAGAGAGAGGCTGACTTGGTCGGTGCGAGTAGGGATGCCCTCCTGCTTCCTGGTGAGGATTATTCCAGATTCGTTCACCAGAGACTGGCTTACTGGCCGATAGTGGTAAGCATTGTTTGTTTCTTGTTTTCTTTGAATTGTCTTGAGAAAATGACGAACGATGGTCAATTACAGAGCTATTCGACCCTTTCAGAAGATCCAAATGGCAGGCGTCGAGCCCCTAGCTTACCTTGAGGTGCTGGAATACACTGACGCAGCCGGTTTCACGACGATCTTGGAGCGCCGTGATTTTAGCGAGGCGGTGACCGACGCTGGTTTGGAGGAGTGGCAGCACCTAGTAAGGAGGGTAAGCTTTTTCTATCTTCCTTTTATCTTCCTTGCGTAGGAATGTTTTTGATCTGACCTTTATTTTCATGTGAATGCGTGTGGCACCGTCTCGGCATGTAGCGTTGTGGAGGGTGGCCAACCGACTCCGGGCCACGGCCATCGAGGCGCTCTCACGTGGTCGGGATCGACAGGTATGAACCTCTCTTTCCTCTTTATTGTATCTTCATGTGTTTTGAAATGAAGTGATTGAAATGAGGCATTTCTTCGCATGGAGACTTGGAGCGGGAGCTGATGGAGTCCCAGGAGGAGACGGCTCGTCTATTAAGGGAGCTGGATGCTAGGGATGCTGAGGTCGCCGCTCTCGAGATGACCGTAGCCATTTTGGGTGACGATGAGGATTAGTCGTCCTCTGCTTTGCCGTTGACTTTGTACATATTGACTTTTTTTGGGCGAGATCCCCCAGTTTGATGTACATGCCTCTTTTGAGGGTTTATATTGTTGGGTATTTTCTGTTCCTGCAGGTTAGTCTAAAAAACAGGCTTGGTAGACGACAGTTTCTGGTGTCAAGCTGCCGCAAATCACATAGAACTCACATAAAAGAAATCACGTAATCACATAATTATAGTCGGACGTAAATTAGGAAAGATCCAAAGCTGGAAACCAGGACAAAGAACCTGGGGAAGAGGCGCTGCAAGTTTTGCGACTCTTCGAAAGGGCGCAGCTCATGTTGCGTCGATTCCTGGGTGAGTCTGTCCTCGACTAAAATTAGGAAAGAGCGAATAGTATAAATAGATGTGTCGGGGAATCTATTATTTATACAATTCTTCCGTCTATCATACGTCTATCACACAAAAATCTCTTTAATCACAAAAACTTTCACAATCATGGATGCTTTTGAAAATATTCTTAAAGAGTGGACTAATGAGCTCACAAATGTAGAGAAACATGATATGGGTTTTTCAACACTAGGATCAATCTTGAGCCTAAAATTAGTGAAGGTTGTGAGGCATTTCTTGGATGCTTGTCTTGAATATTGGGACCCGAAATTGCATGTTTTTGCCTTCCTTGGAGGCGATATTTGTCCCTTTTCTGAAGAAATAGCTGTCATTGGAGTGTGCACTAGTAGAAAAAGTACATTAGGCTAATAGAAATGGCTACGGTTGTAATTAACAGCCGTAGCCTTTTATAATAGGCTACGGTTGTAGAGAAAGAACCGTAGCCAAATCATTGAGAAAAACAAATGGGCCACGGTTGGCCAAAGAACCGAAGCCTAAAGTAAGAGGCAAAAAATAAAAGAAAAATTAAATTCACCCTCAAAACACCATCTCAATATCACATTATCATTTCCATTACTCAGTTTTTCGCTCTTAGTATCCCAGGCCATCAAAATTAACACCTTGACTTGTGCACAAATTCGACGATGTTCGTTGATGTCCATAGCCTTGTCCTACCCACAGGTTAGTCCTTATTGTTGTTGAACAAGCATATATATTATTTTTCCATATTTCAATCTTTATTCATATGTAATTTATATGGTTTTGCCTAAACTATTCCATGCAGATCGAAATTTAATTCGATTGATGGCTTGGATTATGAAATAGGAAATTTGAAAAAGGGTATAATTGATGACTTTCGATTTAGGGATCACAATTTCTTTAATTTACAAAAATCTAGGGTTTTTTTTCTTTCTTCCGTTGATTTGATTATTATTTCAGTGTTTCTTCTAGTTTACCTTCGTCTTCATTGCAATGAGATGTTCTTTCTCACCTAAATCTGGTTGTTATTGCCAACCGACGGCGAGACAAGAACGAGGCAACTTCTATTTCCTCCCAACTCTGATAACTCTGATCTATCTTATCTGCTTTAGTATTGTTATTGTTATTTTTAGTTCCGTAGTTGTATATTTGCTTTAATATAAGTGCACAAATTCTCATTTGTGATGGGACGACCCGTCCCAAGCTTAAGACAGGTCAAGCCCCCCTCACAAAGAGTAAGTGAGGGGTCCCCTACTTGCTCTTTGTGAGGGAAATTGACCCGTCTTTAGCTTGCGACAGGTCGCCCCGACTTGTTAAAGTGCATAGTTTGAGGTATATAAATGTGTAATTTCTGGAGCTAATTCTAAAACGTGACATCCCTGACATTGATAAGACGAAGTGTGTAAATTCCCTTTGTTTAGTCAAGTTTCCTTGGTGCTTAAGCTTATTATTTCTTTTTCTTCACGCACATTACATGGGTAAACAAATCAAGTAGAAGTTGGCATTTTTTAGCCTATTTAGAACTAGGGAGTAGTTTTTGTTTAGTCTTCAGTTATATACTTAGATTGCTTAAGTCCTCATTTTCTTTACATTCTTAGGTTGGATTTTAAATTAGATTCAATAATATGTACTTATCATTTTGTTAATTGAATGAATGTCATCTTCCATCTTCTAGCTTTATCTACAAATGGATTCTTGAGTCAAATTTTTCATTTTTTAGGGGACAGTGCATTGCAGACTATTTGAGCTCAAAACTTTAATGAAGCTAGCTAGTAGTTTGAAATTTGAACAACAATCTTAGCAGATACAATCGGTAAGTTAGCTGGTAGTGTTAAAAACTTGTCCTAATTTTCTGGGTTATGTGGTATGCCCATTGTATATTTATATAGTCGTATAAGAACTTGTGTGTCATGACGACCTTTTAATACGAATATTGTGAATCATGTCATTGTTGTAAAATTATTACTAATCTATCCGATAGCAATATAGTTTCATTAGTAAGGCAATGCACATTGGTTTTCCTTGGTTACCTAACCATATCTTAAGTGAATGTATGAACTGTCACACATGTGAGATTACTCTCTTGTTACCTAACTGTATTTCATTTAGCAATATATGGTGAGTGCTTTTAGTAGTTTTTGGTTAACAAACAAATGATGTGGACTGAGACTTGGAGTGGATGGTAAATCTCAAACATTGTGGCTTGTTATACATGCATGATTTTATAGTGATGTTATAGTGATTTTCTATGAGACGGTCTCATACTCTCGCCAACCCAAATCCTTGTGTTTTGTTCAGTTACTTTACAGGGTAAAAGGGTATGCCTCCTATGGAAGACAACCTCATATAAGTTTTCGTGATAATTTGTTTTAGTAATATTTTCATTCACCAATCATTTTTGATAACGTTTATTTTTTTTTGTGGGTTGAAGATCTGTAGAATTTGGTGGTCCTGTTCTTGACAGACTAGTTGAAGCCTTGGCCTTCACAGTAGCGTGCTTTGTTCAAAAAGGAGGCTCATACTGCAGTTATTACATTGTCAGTAGTACTATCCATCATCTTTTGGTTATGTTCTTACTTCTTACACTAACTAAAGTGTGAAAAACTGAACTGTTTTACATTGGATTCAATGTCTGGTGAGCGCATTAAAATGTTAACGTCTTGGACACTGTCTTTTCAATTGTCATCTTTTTTGTTATTCTCCTACTTACGTTTAAGAGTACGACCAAATTCGATATTAAGAAATAACCGTAGATTGATCATTCTACGTTGTGTGAATAAGCATTAATATTTAAGGAAATGATATTCTACCACTATTTGTACTGATGAATGATGTTCTATCATAAGGAACTAGGACAATAACCTGTGAGTCTATATATTGACAAACACTCTTTCTTGCACAGGAACTAGGATAATAACCTACCTTTCGTGTACAAGTTTCCAATGGCGCAACCAAGTCCTTAGAATGCGCAATGAAGCAAGAAAACAACTTTGCATCTTTTTGATATGAAGTGTGGTTACCTTAATGTTGAGGTTTTTCGAAAGTTCCCTAGCTCGGAATGTCGAAAAGGGGGGAACCCAACTCATTCAATAATTGCTTAGTTTTGAATATTAGTGCTGATTTAGAAAGGAATTGTATGTTAAACTTTGGTTTTTTAATTATTTATTATATAAATAAAAAGCTTTACATTCACTAGGAAAAAAATATTATTCAAAATAATTTTTTTTTAAAATTTTAATTAAGAAAAGGCTACGGTTGTTAAAGAGAACCGTAGCCTTTTATCATCTTATGGCTACGGTCAAATATTAATAACCGTAGCCAAAAGTCACTTTAGGCTACGGTTATTAAGATATAACCGTAGCCAAAAGTCACTTTAGACTACGGTTCCTAACCGTAGCCATAAGTACTTTGTGACACCCTCAAATTTGCGGAAAGAAATAAAAATAATTTAACTAAATAAAAGAGGAGAATACATAACAAAGGTGTCTTAAATAAAAAGGTTCATAACAAAAAGAAAATAATATTATACAAAAGAAATATCCAAAACGGGAGACATATCTCCCGTATAAATACGGAAATAAAAGAGTGTATAATAATATACAATCCTAAGAACCGAATATAGGTCCAAGGTAAACTTCGCTCGCTAGCTCGTCAATGTACCCAAGTATGCATCACAAACCTGCCAACCGCATTAAATATAAACACGGAAGCCACAGTCAGTGGGGAGTAACTCCGAGTTCTCCCAGTCACGAAATGTCAAGTTTAATAAAACATGAATAA
>JAIUZE010007311.1:0-22936 GCA_022085475.1 Heliosperma pusillum | reverse complement strand
TTCGTTTTGAGACATTTTAAGACATTTGTGAGATGAGAGCGAGGGAGACATTTTTCCTCCTGTTTTGTAATGCTACAGGTAATGACGGAGCCGTCTAGCTGATGATAGCTCGGGATGGTGAGGACCTGTTCACCATTCACCGCCTTGCTTTGAACCGGTTTGGGGGAACTCTCACTCATTCTGTAAGTCTACCTTCTCCACTTTCACTCTCACCTGCATTCCCCATTCTCCTTTAACCACCTTTGCACCGATTTTCGTCAATTGAGGACAATGACGAGTTTGGTTTGGGGGAGGGTTTTGGGTGTGTGCTTCATATGTGCTTCATTCATATGTACTATAAGCAGTTGCATGTTCATACGTGAAAATAAAAATTTTTAGAACTGTTTATGTGTGTGTATTGGTTTGAGATGTGCAAAACGACGATGAAGATATATACACTTAGCTTAATTCGTTTAAACTGTGGCCTAACCTATATGATACGACATATTGAGATTAGATTGGATTAACGAGTCTAACATGTCTAAATCCTCGTGTTTGATGTGAATCTACTTTGTATCGAAATGCTTCTCAATGACGTACTTTAATTCTTAACTTGTGTGCTTGTGCTTGATTCATAAGTGTGAATATTGACTCGTTGTAGTTTCCGAAGGTATGCACCCTAGGTCCGCGGACCGGGCATTCACTTAAATTTGAACTCCACTAAGCCAAATTGCCTTGATTCGTCCCTTTAGATGTAGGATCCACTCTTTATTGACCACGTTTCACAAGACTATATTGACTACCTTGGTTACAACCTTACAAAATTATGAACTACATCGTAAAAACATCCTACCCAGACTGTAATGGTTGCGTATACGAGAGTTGTGTCACCAAAACGTGTCAAATGAAGAAAAGGGCCTGATTTTTGAAGTTTTTGAGCTGATACCTATCGGTGAGGCCTAGTACACCGATCGGTGAAGGTAGTATGCCGATCGGTGGGCCCCTGTTTTTGGCCTGTTTCAGTGTTATATGAATGTCTGGAGAATAATTCAGCTTCATAGCAAGTTATACAGCAAGAATAGTGATCGAAAGTTGAGTTTCCAAACAATAAAGTGAAGTAATGAGATCTATTGTGAAGGTAGCAGTTCCAAAATGGTGCTATCAATACATAAATGTGAATTCCTATTGTGTGAAGTGCAATTACCGAAGTTATGATAATGTCAAGAGATTCGAATTTTTGCCTATGATCGGTATTGGTTAATGTTATGGTCGTCTGAGTCTTTTCATTAGTGGTAGCGCAACCACCAGTTTTTTGAGCCCCACACTCCCATACGCGTTAGCACGCACCCATCTTTCACCTATTGAACATAGCCCCATTACAACCTTGTGCCCAGCATACCTTGAGAACTTTTAGTACTACGAGTATTATTTACGAACTTGAATCATATTATTGAGTGTGCTTGTTGAGTCTTTACTTTTGAGCTCGTTTGCAAGGTCTTGCGTTATTCATGAAGAACATTGAAATTTAGGCATGTATAAGACCTGTTTTGAAGGTCGACTCTTGTGCACTTGTTCTTATCTATTTGTGAAAGCCATAGTTTGGATGAACAGAAAGCAGAAGTGTCCAGAGTTGTTATCTCTTACTGTGGTCATTAACTGTGCTTTGGTTTATGTTTACTTGAGGACAAGTAAAGGTTTGGTTTGGGGGAGTTTGAGGTGCATATTTTATATGCACATTTACACACTTATTCGCCCCCATTTCAGTCTTACCTATAGCTCATTTGAGCCGATTTCATGTCATATCCCTCGCCTATGCTACTTTGGTATTTTTTGTTCCTCAATTGCAGGTTTAGGACTTTTCGGGGTGCTTTTGGATGCATTTTGGATAGTTTGAAGGGAAATAGATTGAGTTCTAGATATGTGATTGAAAAACATGAATGCCACAGCCAGTGGGGAGTAACTCCGGGTTCTCCCAGCCATATCACCTTTAACGTACATATAAGGAAATACAAAAGTAAAGCATGCATATATAGATATACATGTGAGATACTATAAGAATAGATAGGCCAAAATTTTTTTTTTTTTTTTATAGATAAGATAAGAGCATGTGAAATCAAATACGGTTAAACATCATGTTATTCAAAGACTCGGGGACAGACACTTTAGGCCAATCGAATTACGCCACTAGGGCTTGCATCTCACCGTTAGCGGTATAAGTTTGATAAGATTGAGACTCGACAAACAAACCATGCCAAGTCATGCGATGATCACAAATAATCCAACATATTATCATCCATTCACGAACCCATACATTGACGGTGCCCAATCATGCAATGACCATGAATAATATCATGAAATCACGCATTCAAGAACGACGACACAAGACGACATCTCTCACGGTAAATGCAACGCACTAGCACCGTGTACATGGCAAGTATGATTAAAAGGCATCCACGAGATCACATTTCCCTGAACGCATATACGATGACATTTCGTATATGTAGACTAATTTCCTCATGGTAGGACGACGATAACAATACGGTCCTAGTCTAAACCTGGCCAGACTCTCGGAATAAATCATGTTCCGATTCGACACGCGATGACGTTTCGCATCCAAGACTCGGTCTTACAAAAATAAACGCCGAGGACCCCAAATTCGGTAGATCAATTCACGAAAGAGGCGGAAAAGAGCTCAAGCCTCATAACAAGCGGTACGCTACATGCAAATAACACCACCTCGCAAGTATACAACATTTGACGGCCGGGTCGAACAACGCATAGCGTTCAACTCCCAACAACGTCGTCGTATGCCCACTTGATGTGCATATTTTATATGCACATTTACACACTTATTCGCCCCCATTTCAGTCTTACCTATAGCTCATTTGAGCTGATTTCATGTCATATCCCTCGCCTATGCTACTTTGGTATGTTTTGTTCCTCAATTGCAGGTTTAGGACTTCTCGGGGTGCTTTTGGATGCATTTTGGATAGTTTGAGGGGAAATAGATTGAGTTCTAGATATGTGATTGAGGCGATTCAAAATGGATAAGATAGATCTCTTTCTTAGCTTCGGAATGAGACCAAGAACGCCAAAATCCGCCAAGTAACGAAGAAATGGCGGACGTTTTAAGTTCAGTGCGCGGTGCAGGAATTTAACAGTACCACCGATCGGCAATGCCTCCCACCGATCGTCCAAGGGCCAAATGGCCTACCACCGATCGGCAATGCCTACCACCGATCGTTAGAGACATCCTGGGGGCCCTTTCCACTTCTTCCTAAGCCTTGTGGACACTTCATACAAGCCCACCTATCGGTGGGAGCCCACATCTACCTTGAACTATCAAATGAAGACCTATAGAGAACAATTCAAGCCCACACCTATCGTGAAGACCCATCCACCGATCAGTGGGAGCCTAGAGGGATGGTCCAACTACCTCTCTAATCCACGGGGCACGCTTTGTTGGGGAAGGGACTCGAGCTTATCGAAGCCCAAGCCACTAGGACGCGAGATCGGGCCCAAATCAGAGAAAACCTAACCCTAGACCTAAAGGAGGGTTATAAGTGGGAGAGGCAGCGGATCTCAGGAGGGTATCTCTCCCTAGATGCAAGATCCCTTGTCACGGATCGAGTTTCCGCTCAAAAACTCCATTTTAGATTATTGTTTACATTTTAGTAGATTAGTTTTAAGTTTTCGTTCGTTTTTGTACTTCCGCCGATCGGGATACTCTTCTGCCGATCGACATAGCCTTGTATTCAGACCTATTTCAGGTTTCTTTGTTTCGCATTTAGTTATTTCGTTCGTTTATTGTTTCCACATCGCTTTGCTATGATGTCTTATGCTAATACAGTAGTTCATATGCTTAGATCTATCACCATGAGTAGCTAATCTGCATGCTAGGGCTAGGGTGAACTATTCTGGATCCGGGATTTGGGGGTTCCAATTAAACCGTTTATGCATCTGAACCTATGTTTGATTTAATTGTCGTTTGACTGACCTAGGACGCTAGGTTATCATTTGTTTAGTGTATTTCCCCTGAGACTGACCAAGTGATTGGGAAAATAGACCTGACACCAATCGGCATAGCCTTATACCGATCGGTAGACATATAGGATAGTGATTTCTGTGAGACCGAACCAGTTATCAGAGTCGCTAGGGGTGGTTAGGAGGCCGAACAAGCAACTTTCTGACCCTTTAGGCTGTTTAGACCTTGGCTGACCTATCCCGTTGATACATAGTGATCCCGTTTCTGCCCTAGTTTTTCCTTCATCTGATTTCCGTACCCTTTATATTGCATTTTGATTATTGCTTTCGTTTGGTATCCCTCTTTCTCAACCTCTCAAACTATTAAAACCTGTTACTTGGCAGAACTGAACTTGACCCTAGATTTGATTAGATCGACCGCCTCCCTGTGATCGACCCGGACTTATCACTAGCTGCCCTAGTTAGTTTTACTTTGGACCTATAAATTATTGTTTGATATCGGATTTATAACGACATAAATATCGCGCATCACCACTAACACATGCATTTAAGCAGTAGGATACCTCTCCGTTCCGACATTCCAGCCTTACGAACGGGAAGGTAGCCAAGGGAATGAGAATACATAGCACAAGACAAAATCGTGCTCAAACCGTAACATATGTAAAAACCGACTCAAAGTGGGACATAGCAAAAACCGTCACAAAACATGTGATACATGCGAAAGAGATATCATATATCCAAAACATGAATATTATAAGACATTACGTAAAATTATACGATAAACCGATCATGCGAACTATTATAAATTACGAGTTTTAGAAGTCAAAAGAAAAACAACACAGCCGTGTTGCAGGCCGGGCAAATGACCGGTGGCCGGTGGACCGGCTCAGAACACAGGCAAAAACCAAAAACAGAGAAAGAGGGTCTGGGCCGGTCAGTCGACCGGCGGCCGGTCGACCGGCACAGACAATCACACCAAAATTCCCCCCCCCAAAAACTTCCATACTTGAGTGTTCCGGGCGGTGGATGGAACAGGTGGCCGGTGTCCGGCCTGGAGCACCTCTTCATGCAAAACAAAGTTTCCCAAAATGAGTTACTGAAGTTGTTATAAGCCGGTGGTCAGACCGGGGGCGGTGTCGACCGGCTGGGAACACCCTTTCATCCGTGAGCTTTTGTCCCAAAGCGTAACCAATTCAATCCAAACTTATATGAGACTTCTAATAATCATCAAAAGCAATATATAAATCAATATTCATTCAGATACATCATTACTAAAATAGCCTGGTTTCTAATTTACTAATCAATTCTAATACGATTTGCTAGCATAGAAAACATGTAAAAACCGTAAGTGATACCGAGTAACCCTTCACCGTTACCTTTAAGCGTCTCTACTAACCGTCAAGCTCCTCTTCTATAAGGAAATAGTCTTTGTCGGGATCTTGGAGGTCACCACCTACAAATAGATCGTAAAAAGATGAATAAAGTTCATCTTGAGAAAGACGGAAAGCTTGAAAAGCGAGAAAGACGATAATTTTAATATCAATACGGATAGAGGAAGGTACGGGAAGAAGAATAAGATAAACTTACGTAAATTCTATCAAGTAACGAAGAAGTTACGACGAATCAAAGATCGATATTCAAAGAGGGAAAGTTTCTTAAGGTAGAAGAAAGGGTTTTGTGTTTGAGTTTGTGTTGAATGACAAATTAGGTTAAGGGAGGGAGTAGTGTGAGTTGTGTAGGAAAAAGTCAAAGACGGTTTCAAGGTCAAGAAAGTCAAACCCGACTCAAAAGTCAAGAAAAGTCAAACTCGCCTTAAGACGGGATTTTCATGGAATCTCGCAGAAATTCCAAATACGAACTCGGAAATTCTAAATTCGACTCGGAACTTAAAATTCTAATTTAAAACTTAAATTTACTGAAAAGCTTTCGTAAAATATTTCTACTAGAAAAATAGGGTACATTTGCGGGTGTTACAATCACCCCACCTTTTAAAAAGTTTCGTCCTCGAAACTTGAGAGTAGAAAACAAAAGTATTAAGGACAAGAATCGGTTTACAAAATCAACACGAAAGCTTTTACAAGGGAAAACATTTATGAAATGATGTTCTTCTCGAAACGGTTTAAGGAAATTTTTCATAAGTGCGAAACTTACTTACGGATCTCAAGAGTGCCTGTCGCGAACGAGAACTCAAATTATCCAAATCAAATTAAAGTCGAAATAGTGAAATCGAAATTCAAAACAACGTTAGTCAGTGCAGGACTAGTTATCAGACGTCTCCAATAACAAGTGCAAACATCCAACCATACGAAAAATCCAAATATAAAAGTAAAAGAAATCCATTTTCTCCAAAAAGAGGGAACACAAACCATCTTTAGAATTCTTTGAAACGTTAAATTAGAAATATAATATGGAAATTTGAAAGTTTTATCAAGATAAAATCAAAATAAGAAGACATTACACGAACGTAAAGCAACTCGAACATCAAAATCACAATTCGTGATACTAAGAGATACGTCCAACGAGCAAAATGGACTAAAAAGGGAAAGAATTAAAGAGTAGCGGATTGAGTAGAGATCAAGTTGAGGAAAAAGAGAGGAATGAAACACAATACTATCTTCCATCTATGACAATTCAAATGTCGATTGCAACTCGACATCACTAACTCCACGGGTAATCTAGTTCTCAAGAGAGTGTAATATATCCTCAACATTTTCAATCATCAGATTCCTATCAAAATATTTCATAAACATGATACTTCGAGTAACAACTCCCAATTATTCAAATTCAATTAGAATCTTCTAAGGTCCATTAGCACGGTAGACTCCACAACTAACAACCCACGTGAAAATTTCATTACGTACTCTAATCTTTTAGCCCCGTCAAAACTTTCCTTAGAAACCACCAACAAAATATTTATATCTAGGGAGACATGATCGCTAACAACCACAAGGTAAAAGAGCCTTATCATGAAATCCTTTGATTCAAATTATTCCAAAACCCATTATCCTAAATCATTAACAATGAACCTTCTCCTCTTCAAAAGTCGAATCACTAAAACTCAAAAGAGATTAGTCTCACAAATCTCATTTCACTTAACTTTTGCCATTCATAGAGCAATGCGACCGTTCATCAATTTATTTAGTTCTTTCAAACTCCCAATACAACGGTTTTCGCTTATGACAATATTCCTCAAGTTGTGTCATCCAATCCAAATTCCACAAAGTATTTATTCCCATTAGGGTCCAACACATAAGGACAATAAATTCTTAAGTAATCTTTAAAGCAACTACTATAATTCTTAACAACAACAATTACCATTACGATCTATTCGATCCTCAAGGTAATATTACAATATCAAGATTCAAAATCTAAAATCACCAAGAGAGGTTCAGCCTATTTATCCTCAATTCCTTATAGTCAATAAAACATGAATCTAACTCCATAGGGTGGGTAGGTACCATATTTAGTACATCATCAAAACACAATCACTAACTCCTTACATTAGCTAAAGAGAAAACTACCTCACAAGAGATTAGGAATAAAATGAACATGATACTATGAACGTTAGGAGGCATCATACAAGAACTACGATCTGATGGAAAAGATGAAGGCGGAAAAGGAAAACGAAATTGATCTAAGGATGTGAACCTACCAGTCACGATCTCCGGGTGAGCATTAGCTTCGGCACGACTCATGACAAAGATAGAACCCTTAGGTTTAGTAGGAGGAGGGGGCAACTTTCGGTCGGGGCAATCCTCGTAACGATGACCACCCTTTTTACAAAAGAAGCAATTGTAAGATCGGTTGGAACAAGGCACACCAGGATGGTATGGTTGTCTACAATAGATACATTGACGACCTTGAACCAGAGGAGCATATGGCCTATGAGCCACATTCGAAGTAGCTCTAGAAATGAAAGGAGCAGGATTCCTTAAATTGGCATTGGAAGAAGGATTAAACCTCCTCTTGTTAGCATAGGAATTAGAGGAAGACGGAATAAACGGCCTCTTCCCATAATCATTTGGCCTAGGAGCATAAGAAGGAGAGGGATTATTCATTGAAGCTTCATCTCTAATAGCCTTCATCGAATTTTCAGCCCACAAGGCATCATCGTAGAGATCTCCAAAGGACGCAGTACCCCTTCTCACCTTACTTTGAAGAACGGCATTCAACTTGTTACGATAATAGAAAGCACGATCTTCATCATCACGAATAAGCCTTGGCGCGAAATGAGCGAGCTTATTAAACTCCGTCGTAAAATCTTGAGCCGATAGGTTGCCTTGTTTAAAATCAATGAACTCTTTAAGCCTTTGCTGTTTAAGCTCTTTGGGATAAAACCTACCCTCCACAAGAGCCTTAAAGCAAGCCCAGTTGAAGTCCTCTTCAAGAGTTGCGGTGGCACTTGTGATAGCCCACCAGTTGTCGGCTTCCCGCACTAGAAAGTGCTTTGCAATCCTCAATTTATCCTCTTCCCGGACTTGGTAAAGATCAAACTGCTTTTCCATCTCACGGAACCAGTCGGATAGCTCCGTAGGATCAGGCTCACCACCATAAGGCACGATCTTACTCCTAGCAATTTGCCCAGCTACCCACGCATAGCCACCTTGATGGTTATCCTCCCTTCTAGGGGGAACTTGGTTGGCATTAGCTAAGGCCGCATCTTGCTGATTTTTCAGCACTTGAGTAAGAGCTTCCATCATAACATTCTCAGCTAAACTTGGTCTAACCATCTTCATAAGAATCCAAAAACAATTTAAGTTACTCCTATCAATTAGCATAAACAAATAGACTACCAAGTAAAGTCCTTAACTTCTACCCAATCTCTCATTTATTATTTCAAGGTCAAGTAGTTTAAGTTAGGGTTCACATGTGTGCGTCGGGAGCGATCAAAGCTCTGATACCAACTGTGACAACCCTCGGGAATGCGGAAATATAAAACATACAAGCATGTGAAATATATAGCGGAAATGTGAAGTTTTAAAAACTTTTATACATGCAAGTTAAATAAAACGAGGAGTGTCAAAAATGTTACAACTAAATGCGGGAATACAACAAAGAGACGGGGTCTCTTAAAATGTTAGCAAAGAACAAGTGTTTAACAAAACTAGCTAATATCGTCTAGAGGTGAAACTTCCAGGGACAACGCCCGCTAGCTCACACCCGAACCCCAAAACATCATAGCCAAAAAGTCATCCAAGCAAGCAACCTGTTCATCCATAAAAAACATGAACGCCACAGTCAGTGGGGAGTAACTCCGGGTTCTCCCAGCCATATCACCTTTAAGGTACATATAAGGAAATACAAAAGTAGAGCATGCATATATATATATACATGTGAGATACTATAAGAATAGATAGGCAATTCTATAGATAATGATAAGATCATGTGGAAATCAAATCCGTAACCATCATGTTATTCAAGGACTCGGGGAAGACACTCTTAGGCAATCGAATACGCTCACTAGGGCTTGCATCTCACCGTTAGCGGTATAAGATTGATAAGATTGAGACTCGACAGACAAACCACGTCAAGTCATGCGATGATCACAATAAACACAACATATCATCATCCATTCACGAACCAAGACCTTGACGGTGTCAAGTCATGCAATGACCATGATTACAATCATGAAATCACGCATTCAAAGACAACGACACAAAGACGACAATTCTCACGGTAAATGAAACGCACTAGCATCGTGTACATGGCAAGTATGATTAACAGGCGTTCACGGATGACATTTCCCTCAACCCATATACGATGACATTTCGTATAGGTAGACTAATTTCCTCCTGGTAGGACGACGATAATAATACGGTCCTAGTCTAAATCTGGCCAGACGCTCGGAATAAATCATGTTCCGATTCGACACGCGATGACATTTCGCATCCAAGACCCGGGCTTACAATATATATGCCGAGTACCCCAAATTCGGTAGATCAATTCACGAAAGAGGCGGAAAAGAGCTCAAGCCTCATAACAAGCGGTACGCTACATGCAAATAACACCACCTCGCAAGTACACAACATTTGACGGCCGGGTCGATCAACGCATATCGTTCAACTCCCAACAACGTCGTCGTATGCCCACTAACACATGCATTTAAGCAGTAGGATATCTCTCCGTTCCGACATTCCAGCCTTACGAACGGGAAGGTAGCCAAGGGAATGAGAGTACAAAGCCCAAGACAAAATAGTGCTCAAACCGTATCATTTGTAAAAACCGACTCAAAGTGGGACATAGCAAAAACCGTCACAAAACATGTGATACAAGCGAATGAAATATCATATATCCAAAACATGAATATTATAAGTCACTACGTAAAATTATACGATAAACGAATCATGCGAACTATTATAAATTACGAGTTTTAGAAATCAAAGGAAAAGATCACAGCCGTGTTCCAGGCCGGTCACTGGACCGGCGGCCGGTGGGCCGGCTCAGAGCACAAGGCAAAACCAAAAATCATAGAAAACAGGGGAATGTGTTCTAGGCCGGTCAAGAGGGAGGCGGCCGATACCCCGGCTCAGAGCACAACACTAACAAACACAAAAATCACAAGTTTGGAAACTATCAAAACAAGGGTCTACTTCAAATGGTCATAACTAGAGTTCTAGACATGGGAATGCAGAAATTCCAAGTCTAGGTGATAGCTTATCCTCTTACGGTTCCAACGAGTGGTCACAAGCCCAAAAAAAGCAAGTAACGAAGGAGATATCATCATTCTACGAAAAAGGGTCGGTGCAGGAAATTCCCAGCCGGGCACTGAACCGGCTGCCGGTCCTTCGGCCAGGAACCCCATTCCACCCGAGAACAACAAACACTAATCCTATCATTTTCAAATCTCCTAATTCACTTCTAATAATTATCAACAATCAATATTCATCATCAATAATCATCAAATAACAAAAATCATAAATCATAACATGATTCCTAAGCTTCTAATCGTATTCTAAATACGATCTCTAACATATAAAGCATGCAAAACACGTAAATGATACCGAGTAACCCTTCACCGTTACCTTTAAGCGTCTTTAAACGGTTACTAAGCTTTCCTAGTAGTCTCCACCTACAATTAGGCAATATAAGATGAATATACTTCACCTTGAGAAAGACGGATAATTTAAAAAGCGAGAAAGACGGTAATTTTATTACCAATACGGATATAGGAAGCTAAGAGGGGAAGAATAAGACGAACTTACGTGAATTCCGTCAAAGAACGAATGATCTATGCGAATTATAAGATCGAAATCAAGAGGGGTTTAGGTTTTGGTGGTTTGATGAGGAAGAAGGAGTAAGTGGAAAATGAGGGAAAAATAGGTTATGAGGGAGTATAAGTAAATGGTGAGTCGGAAAGTCAACAAAAGTCAAAGACGGCTTAAAAGTCAAGAAAATTCAAAGACGACTTCAAATTCAAGAAAAGTCAAAGACGACTTAAAATTCAAGAAAAGTCAAACTCGACTCAAAAGTCAAGAAAAGTCAAACTCGACTCAAAAGTCAAGAAAAGTCAAACTCGACTCAAAAGTCAAGAAAAGTCAAACTCGACTCAAAAGTCAAGAAAAGTCACACTCGACTCAAAAGTCAAGAAAAGTCAAACTCGCCTTAAAACGGGATTTTCATGGAATCTCACAGAAATTCCAAATACGAACTCGGAAATTCTAAATTCGACTCGAAACATAAAATTATAAATTAAAACTTAAATTTGCTGAAAAGATTTCGTAAAATATTTCTACTAGAAAAATAGGGTACATTTCCGGGTGTTACAATCACCCCACCTTTTAAAAAGTTTCGTCCTCGAAACTTGAGAGTAGAAAACAAAAGTATTAAGGACAAGAATCGGTTTTCAAAATTAATACGAAAACTCCTATAAGGGGAATATTTATGAAACGAGGTTCATCTAGAAAACGGTTTAAAGAAGAATTTTCATAAGTGTGAAACTTTACTTACGGATCTCAAGAATGCTCGTCGCGAACGAGAACTCTAATTATCCAAACCAATCTTTGTCGAAATAGTGAAGTCGAAATTCAAAACAACGTTAGTAAGTGCAGGACTAGTTATCAGACGTCTCCAATAACAAGTGCAAACATCCAACCAAACGCAAAAATCCAAAATATAAAAGCAAAAGAAATCCATTTTCTCCAAAAAGAGGGTACACAAACCATTTTTAAACTCCTTTGAAACGTTAAATTAGAAATATAATATGGAAATTTGAAGGTTTTTCAAAGATAAAATCAAATAACAAGACATTACACGTACATAGAGCGACTTGAACATCAAGTTCACAAATCACGATAACAAAATATATACAAAACACGCAAAAACAAAACAAATCGAATTCTTAGGGATAGGAAGATTAAGATAAAGTCAGCAGGAAGATCTACAAGAATTCGACATCACTAAATCTACTAATAAACCAAATCCTCAAGAGAATACAATTTACCCATTTTGCAACTCATCATTTTCAATCATCCGAATTCCTACAAAAATACTTCATAATCATGAAACTTCGAGTAACAAATCCCAATTATTCAAATCCAATTAGAATCTACTGAGGTCCATCGGCACGGTAGACTCCACGACTAACAATCCACAAGGTAAAGAGACTTACCATGAAATCCTTTAATCCAATTTACTTCAAACTCATTATCCTAAATTTACAAAGAACTTTCTCATCCTCGAAAGTCAAAACACAAACCACGCAACAAAACATAATCATCTAGGATCCAACTAGCCTCATCCAAAGTCTCACGACAAGGGAAAATTCACAATCCATTATCGGTTATAAGAATTCTTTAATAAACCAACATCCTTAATTCGATCATTACTACGCCTGAAACCTCAAATATAAATAGCCACATTAGCAAAACTACGGAGGTTACTAATCCTCAAGATAATGGGTTCACCATTCTATCTCTACATTCCATAACAACTGAGCACTCACTATCCAAAGCTTGCTACGAATATTTCTCAATCTCAAACTATAATTCCTTAAGAATAAAAGAGAATTACTAACTCCAAACCACAAATGATCAATCACTTGGCAATCAGACAACCATTCAAATCATATCGTTCATCTAAAACTCAATATGAATCGATTTTCATTTACGACAAAACTCCTCAAACTTTGGGTACCGGGTCAATTTCCCTAAAGCAAGGTCTCTTTTAGAATCCACCAATTAGAGACATCCAATTCCCAAATGATATACCAAGCAACCGTTATAATACCCAACAACAACGAACTATTATCATGATCAACTAAATTCTCAAAATAATACTAGAATACCAAGCTCCAAATCTAAAACCACTAAGAGAGGATACATTATCACTATTAGGATTCATCCTAGAGTTTAAGTCCTATTTTCCATGATCAAAAGCAACATGAAATTTGCTAAATCCAAAGACACATATTCTAGCTAAAGAATCCCAAAATTCATTACACTTATTCTCTAAGCTTTAGAAACGGAGTATCCAATCCACTAGAGAAAAGATGAAGGAGCAACGAGATAGGAAACGATAAGGAATCTCAAGGAGAACATGAGAATAATTCAAGCACGAGATTACAAGAGAGGAGCGCTGAAAATAACGAGGTCAAGAAAGAGACAAAGCAGATAGTAGAGGTATGAATATATCCGAGTAAGAAATAAGATACGAGCATGCGATTTCTTAAAGATCAATCTTGACAAAAACATTCAAGAATGGAAATGAAAAGGGACAATGGCACGGGTAATGGTTTAAGGTTTAATCCACAAAATTTCTCCTTTCAAAATTAAGGCGATAATAAAACCACTTAATTATTCCTTTACAAAGGCCTCTTACAAGGGACCATCATACCACGAGCAGTCATCAAAGTAAGGTACACCTAGACTTGATAAATCGACTACAACCCAAATCATCCATCCTTTCATATCACACGGATTCCCAATTGCGGAATTGTAACTCAAGTATAATAACATTCCTTTAGCTCAAATATTCAACACAACCTCAAAGGTTTGTTTAATTGAAGGACTAACAAATACTCTCTTATACTCGGTCATTTTCAAGTCTATAGCCCATGAGTTCATTATTATCAAAGTACAACATCAAGCCAAACATCATCATTAACATCCCAAGGTATTTCCATCATAGCTCACATCACAATCCTCAAGTAATATGGTTCAACTTACAACGAAACCTTGCTACTTCAAACAAGTCTCCGATACCATAAGATAAGATCATATCTTTAAATCCAAGAACTATAGCCAAATGCTTTTCCACCAAGCCTACACTTACAAACACACCATAGGAAACCACAAGACGTCACTTAGTCTCAAAAGCATTTTGCACCTCAAGATATCATTCTAAACTTCTTATTTACACCAACTAGACCTATCATAAGCATGGTCTTCAAAACAATAATAAACTTCTAAGTCCAAAAGACTAACTTACTAATTGAGTTAAGAAGTCATAGCCAACTCATTCGACCTTACACCATCGAATATCATGAACTATTTACACATTAGTCATGACAAGCATCAAACATTAAAATCATCAATATAGGGTGAATTTAGATCTACACTATTTTCCTCAAATCACAAATCATTCTAACCAACACTAATATTCCACAAAGTTCAAAGTTCTTCCGATCAAGTACAATATACCACAAACAAAAGGGTATGACATCCATAAAAATGTTACATGAGGAAGGTAAAGATACCAATGGTAAGATGGAGGAACTATCAAGAGTAATTTCCAAGAGGCAAACAAGTTGGAAAAGAAAGAAGTGCATAGATAGAAGGAAGAGAGCATAATACAATAAGGACGAGAGAATTCAAAGATGAGGAAGAAATACAATTCAAATAGGCTAGTAAATCTTCAAATCTCCGGTAGAGGATACTTCTTCTAGGTAACACAATGATCCACCTTAAGACGGTAGATACAAACAAACATAACATCACTCAACACAATCAACAAACAAGTTAGAACCTAACAAACATCAAGTACACCAAGACTACCAAGTAAGGTCCTTAATTTCTACCCATCTCTCATTTATTATTTCAAGGTCAAGTAGTTTAAGTTTAGGGTTCACGTGTGTGCGTCGGGAGCGTTTAGGCTCTGATACCAACTGTGACAACCCTCGCGAATGCGGAAAAATAAAACATACAAGCATGTGGAAATCATATAGCGGAAATATGATATTTTTAAAAACTTTTATACATGCAAGGAAAGAATACGAGGAGTGTCATATATTACAAACTAGAGTACGAATTATACCACACCAAGAGACGAAGTCTCTCCAAAAGGTTAACAAGTAAAAGTGATCTTACAAAATAGATCGGGTATTTTCGAAATAGATGGGGTATTTTCGAAATAGATGGGGTATTTTCGAAATAGATGGGGTATTTTCGAAATAGAGGGGGTATTTTCGAAATAGAATTAGCAACTAGCTAAACAACGTCTAGAGGTGTTTCATCCAGGGACAACGCCCGCTAGCTCACACCCGAACCCAAAATAGCATAAGCAAAAAGCCATCCATGCAAGCAAACTGTTCATTCATGAAAAACATGAACGCCACAATCAGTGGGGAGTAACTCCGGGTTCTCCCAACCATATCACATCAAACGTACATATAAGGAAATACGAAAGTAAAGCATGCATAAATATATATACATGTGAGTTGCGATAAGAATAGGTAGGCAATTCTATAGATAATGATAAGAACATAAGAGGCACAAATCCGAATCCATCATGTTATTCAAAGACTCAAGGAAGACACTCTTAGGCAATCGAATACGCTCACTAGGGCTTGCATCTCACCGTTAGCGGTATAAGATTGATAAGATTGAGACTCAACAGACAAACCAGTCAAGTCATGCGATGATTACACAAAATCCAACATATTATCATCCATTCACGAACCAAGCCCTTGACGGTGTCAAGTCATGCAATGACCATGAATACAATCATGAAATCACGCATTCAAAGACAGCGACACAAAGACGACCTTTCTCACGGTAAATGAAACGCACTAGCATCGTGGACATGGCAAGTATGATTAAAAGGCATCCACGGAATAAAGCATTTCCCGGAACGCATACACGATAAAGCATTTCGCGTATGTAGACTAATTTCCTCCTGGTAGGACGACGATAATAATACGTTCCTAGTCTAAATCTGGCCAGACTCTCGGAATAAAGCATGTTCCGATTCGACATGCGATAAAGCATTTCGCATCCAAGACTCGGTCTTACAAAAATAAACGCCGAGTACCTCAAATTCGGTAGATCAATTCACGAAAAAGGCGGAAAAACAGCTCAAGCCTCATAACAAGCGGTACGCTACATGCAAATAACACCACCTCGCAAGTATACAACATTTGACGGCCGGGTCGAACAACGCATAGCGTTCAACTCCCAACAACGTCGTCATATGCCCACTACACATGCAATTAAGCAGTAGGATACCTCTCCGTTCCGACATTCCAGCCTTACGAACGGGAAGGTAGCCAAGGGAATGAGAGTACCAAGCACAAGACAAAATAGTGCTCAAACCGTATCATTTGTAAAAACCGACTCAAAGTGGGAACATACCAAAAACCGTCACAAAACATGAGAATAGGGAATCATATAAGTTTAAATATGATAAACATGAGTCAATACATGATACATAAGCATTAGAACAAGTTTATGAAGCATAATGAATAAAAACATAGTTCACCTCTCCAAAACAATGTTGTTTGGAAACCAACGAAAACAAGGGTCCCCTTAAAACGGTCATAACTAGAGTTCTATATATGGGAATGCAGAAATTCCAAGTCGAGGTGATAGATTATCCTCTTACGGTTCCAACGAGTGGTCACAAGCCCAAAACAAACAAGTAACGAAGGAGATATGAGCATTCTACCAAAAAGGGTCAGTGCTGTAAATTTGCACGAGTCACCCGAGAACAAACAACACCTTTCTATCATTTCCAATTTTCCTAATTTACTTCTATCAACTATCAACAATAAATATTCATCATCAACAATCATCAACTAACAACAATCATCCTCAAAATCATAATTTCTAAGCTTTCTAATTGTATTCCAAAAACGAATTCTAACATGGAAAATCATGTAAAACACGTAAATGATATCGAGTAACCCTTCACCGTTACCTTTACGCGTCTATAATCGATTACTAAGCCTTCTTAGGCCCTGTTCTTTTGGACTTAAACTCACCCCCTTTAAGTTCAGTTCAGCTCCTATAAGTTCAGTTCAGCTCTTATAAGTTCAGTTCAGTTCAGTTCAGCTCCTATAAGTTCAGTTCAGCTCCTATAAGTTCAGTTCAGTTCAGCTCCTATAAGTTCAGTTCAGTTCAGCTCCTATAAGTTCAGTTCAGCTCATATAAGTTCAGTTCAGTTCAGTTCAGCTCTTATAAGTTCAGTTCAGAAAAGTTCAATTCTTACAAATTAAGTTTAGAAAAATTATACGAAATATATTATTTATGAAAACCGATATAAAAACATTTGACATTAATTAGTGGATACATACATTATCATTGAGACCGCCCGAAGAAATTGTAGAGTATTTCAACTATCGACATTCAGTATTTTTGAATGAAAGTTGAAATGACATTTGGTTAATTGAAAAAAAGGTGGAAGATGTTAACAAAATATGCTCTAAATGTCACAAAAGTATCAAATGTCTATTATTTTTTCTACATTCACACTCCACAATTTTATAAGGATGCATACTCTTGGAATACCTATTATACAACATGACGTGAATATTCAAGAAACAGTAGATTCAGACATGTTTGATTATAAGCGGAAAAATGCCATGTTCAAGATACGAAACAAGATAGTAAAAAAACATTTGGCGAGACAATGGATTCGTTGTTTCGAGTGGTAGTGAAGATGAAGAAGAAAGTGATGAGGAAGATGATGATATAGAAATAGATAGTTAAAAAACGATGTAATATGTAATTTATTTTTTTATCGTAATGTAAACGTAGTAATATGTATCAACAAACAAATGTATATAAATCGGAATAATTTTATTATCTTACCTTATGTTTTAGAGTATATTTTTTTTTGTATGACAACCCTTTCCAAAAGATAATGATTATAATAAAGGTCAGTTTAGTAAAGTTTAGATTATATAAGTTCTATTCAATTAAGTAAAATTAAGTTCAGAAAAGTTCAGCTCCTATAAGTTCAGTTCAGTTCAGTTCAGCTCCTATAAGTTCAGTTCAGCTCCTATAAGTTCAGTTCAGTTCAGTTCAGCTCTTATAAGTTCAGTTCAGTTCAGTTCAGCTCCTATAAGTTCAGTTCAGCTCCTATAAGTTCAGTTCAGTTCAGTTCAGCTCCTATAAGTTCAGTTCAGCTCCTATAAGTTCAGTTCAGAAAAGTTCAGCAAAATTCAGTCCAAAAGAACAGGGCCTTAGTAGTCTCCACCTACAATTAGGTAATAAAAGATGAATATACTTCACCTTGAGAAAGACGGATAATTTAAAAAGCGAGAAAGACGGTAATTTTATTACCAATACGGATAGAGGAAGATAAGAGGGGAAGAATAAGGCGAACTTACGTGAATTCCGTCAAAGAACGAATGAACTACGATGAATCAAAGATCGGAAAAAGCTAAGGAGGCAAGGATTGAGTTTTCTTAAAGAGGAAGAAGGTTTGTGTTTGATTTTGGAGTAATGAATTAGGTTAAGGGAATTAGAGTATAAGTAAGGAAAAGTCAACCAAAAAGTCAAACTCGCCTTAAGACGGCTTTTTCATGGAATCTCGCAGAAATTCCAAATACGAACTCGGAAATTCTAAATTCGACTCGAAACTTAAAATTATAAATTAAAGCTTAAAATTACTGAAAAGATTTCGTAAAATATTTCTACTAGAAAAATAGGGTACATTTCCGGGTGTTACAATCACCCCTCCTTTTAAAAAGTTTCGTCCTCGAAACTTGAGAGTAGAAAACAAAAGTATCAAAGATAAGAATCGGTTTACAAAATTAATACGAAAACTTTTATAAGGGAAACATTTATGAAACGAAGTTCATCTAGAAAACGGTTTAAAGAAGAATTTTCATTAGAGCGAAACTCTATTTACGGATCACAAGAATGCTCGTCGCGAACGAGAACTCTAATTATCCAAATCAAATTAAAGTCGAAATAGTGAAATCGAAGTTCAAAACAAACGTTAGTAAGTGCAGGACTAGTCACCAGACGTCTCCAATAACAAGTCCAAACATCCAACCAAACGCAAAATCCAAGTATAAAAGCAAAAGAAGTCTATTTTCTCCAAAAAGAAGGTACAAAATATATCTTTGGACTTCTTTGAAAAGTTAATTTTAGAAATACAATATGGAAATTCGAAGGTTTTCTCAAAGATCAAATCAAAATAAGAACACATTACACGTACATAGAGCGACTCGAGCATCACAAACACAAATTAGTGAATGAAAATGTATACAAAACACGCAAAAACAAAACAAATCGCACTCCTAGGGATAGGAAGATGACAATAAAATCGGCAGGAAGATCTACAAGAATTCGACATCACAACTCTAATAATAAACCAATTCCTCAAGAGAATGCAATTTACCCAATTTGCAACTCATCATTTTCAATCATTAGATTTCTACTGAAATATTCCATAATCACGAGACCTCAAGTCATCAACATAACCATTCAAACCAAATTAGCATCGTCTAGGGTCCATAGATTGAAATCTGCAGGGGAGGTCCTTTAACGTACTATAAAATCCTCAGATTCATCAAACTCTATCTGAGACCACTAACCAAAGAAAACTCATCTTAAGTCTCACGACAACGGAAAATCCACAATCCATTATCGGTTATAAGAATCCTTTAATATGCCATAACATCCTTAATTCGATCATTACTACGCTCGAAGCCTCAAACATAAATAGCCACATTAGCAAACTACGAAGGTTACTAATCCTCAAGATGAATGGGTTCACCATTCTATCTCTATATTCCGTAACAATTGAGCACTCACTATCCAAAGCTTGAACGAACATTTCTCAATCTCAAACTATGATTCCTTAAGAATAAAAGAGAATTACTAATTACAAACCCAAATGATCAATCACTTGGCAATCAAACAACCATTCAAATCATCTAATTCATCTAAAACTCAAAATGAAACGATTTTCATTTATGACAATATTCCTCAAACTTTGGGTACCAACTCAATTACTCTAAAGCAAAGTCTCTTTTACAATCCACCAATTAGAGACATCAAATTCTCAAATGATATCCCAAGCAACCGCTATACTACTCAACATCAACAAACTATTATCATGATCAACTCAATTCTCAAAATAACACTACAATACCAAGGTCCAAATCTAGAACTACTAAGAGAGGATACATTATCACTATTAGGATTCATCCTAGAGCTTAAGTCATATTTCCCATGATGAAATACAGCATGAAATTTGCTCAATCCAAGGACACATATTCTAACTAAAGAATCCCAAATTACATCACGCTTATTCTCTGAGCCTTACAAACGGAATATCCAATCCACTAGAGAAAAGATGAAGGAGCAACGAGATAGAAAACGGTACGGAATCTCAAGGAGAACACGAGAATAAATAAGGCACGAGATTACAAGAGAGGAGCGCTGAAAATAACGAGGTCAAGGAAGAGACAAAGCAGATAGTAGAGTTATGAAGATATCGGAGTAAGAAAGAAAGTACGAGCTTGTAATTTCTTAAAGATCAATCTTGACAAAAACATTCAAGAATGGAAATGAAAAGGAATGATGGCACGAGCAATGGTTTAAGGTTTAATCCACAAAATTTCTCCTTTCAAACTTAAGGCGATAGTAAAACAACTTAATTATTCCTTTACAAAGGCCTCTTACAAGGGACCATCATACCACGTACAATCATCAAAGTAAGGTACACCTAGATTTGATAAATCGATTACAACCCAATTCATCCACCCTTTCATATAACACGGATTCCCAATTACGGAATTGCAACTCAAGCCTAGTAACATTCTCTCAACTCCATAATTTGACACATTACCAAAGGTTTCAAAAACCGAAGAACCAACAAGGGATTCTCCATACTAATCTCTTTTCAACTCCTATGGCCATAAGGTAGAACACCGAACAAAACGTCATTATCAATATCATATAGCCCACGAGTTCATTATTAACAAAGTACGACCTCAAGTCAAACATCATCATTAACGTCCCAAGGTGTTTCCATCATAACTCACATCATAATCCTCAAGTAATATGGTTCAACTTACCAAAACCTTACTAGCTCAAACGAGTCTCCGATACCACAAGATAAGATCATATCTTTAAATCGAAGAACTACAGCCAAAAGCTTTTCCACCAAGCCTATACTCACAAACACACAAAAGGAAACCACAAGACGTCACTAACTCTCAAAAGCAATTCGCACCTTAAGATCTCATTCAAAACTTCTTATTTACACCAATTAGACATATCATAAGCATGGTCTTCAAAACAATACTAAACTTCTAAGTCCAAAAGACTAAATTACTAATGAGTTAAGAAGTCATAACCAACTCATTCAACCTTACACCAACAAATATCATGAACTATCCACACATTAGTCATGACAAACATCAAGCATTAAAATCATCAAACTTATCTTACTACCTTTCCTTAGAGTTACAACCAATCATCAATATAGGGTGAATTTAGATCTACACCATTTTCCTCAAATCACAAATTCATTCTAACACCACTAATATTCCACAAAATATAAAGTTCTTCCGACCAAGTACAATATGCCACAAACAAAAGGGTAAGGTGCCCACAAAAGGTCACATAAGGAAGTTGATGGTACAAATTGATAAAGAGGAGGAAAGTAACAAGAGTAATTTCCAAGGGGAAAAGAAGTTAGATGATGAAGAAGCAATTAGATAGAAGGAAGAGAGCATAAAACAATAAGGACGAGAGAATTCATAGATGAAGAAGAAATACACTTCAATTAGGCTTGTCAATCTTCAAATCTTAGATAGAGGATACTTCTTCTAGGTAACACAATGATCCACCTTAAGACGGTAGATACAAACAAACATAACATCACTCAACACAATCAACAAACAAGTTAGAACCTAACAAACATCAAGTACACCAAAGACTACCACCTTAGGTCCTTAAGTCTACCCATCTCTCATTTATTATTTCAAGGTCAAGTAATTTAAGTTTAGGGTTCACGTGTGTGCGTCGGGAGCGATAAAGCTCTGATACCAACTGTGACAACCCTCGCGAATGCGGAAATATAAAACATACAAGCATGTGAATTATATAGCGGAAATAAGAAGTTTTAAAAACTTTTATACATGCAAGGAAAGAATACGAGGAGTGTCAAATATTACAAACTAAAGTACGAATTATACTACATCAAGAGACGAAGTCTCTCCAAAAGGTTAACAAGTAAAAGTGATCTTACAAAATAGATGGGGTATTTTCGAAATAGATGGGGTATTTTCGAAATAGATGGGGTATTTTCGAAATAGATGGGGTATTTTCGATATAGAATTAGCAACTAGCTAAACGACGTCTAGAGGTGTTTCATTCAGGGACAACGCCCGCTAGCTCACACCCGAACCCAAAATAGCATAAGCAAAAAGCCATCCATGCAATCAACCTGTTCATTCATGAAAAACATGAACGCCACAATCAGTGGGGAGTAACTCCGGGTTCTCCCAGCCATATCACATTAAACGTACATAGAAGGAAATACAAAAGTAAAGAATGCATATATATATACATGTGAGTTGCGATAAGAATAGATAGGCAATTCTATAGATAATGATAAGAACATAAGAGGCACAAATCCGAATCCATCATGATATTCAAAGACTCGGGAAAGACACTCTTAGGCAATCGAATACGCTCACTAGGGCTTACATCTCACCGTTAGCGGTATAAGATTGATAAGATTGAGAATCGACAGACAAACCAAGTCAAGTCATGTGATGATCACATAATATCCA
>JAIUZE010007310.1:0-12139 GCA_022085475.1 Heliosperma pusillum | reverse complement strand
CCTCGCTTCCGTATGACTCGGTCCGCCAAGATTGTTTCGACTTCCTTGTCATAGGAAGTCACAACTGCTGTGGGAGCCCTTTGAGACTCCCCTCGGCTTGGATCCACCTCGTCTCCATGGTATGGTTTAAGCATGCTCACGTGGAACACGGGGTGAATCTTGAGTTTAGGTGGCAACTCAACTCGATATGACACCTTTCCAATCCTTTTGATGACCGGGAACGGTCCTTCATATTTTCGTACTAGTCCCTTATGCACGGATCGGAAGGCCTTGAATTGTTGCGGCAACAACTTCACCATGACCAAGTCGCCTACTTGGTACTCCACGTGCCGGCGATGCTTGTCTGCCCATTTCTTCATCTTCTTTGAGGCCTTGTCCAAGTACGCCTTGGCTATGTCGAGTTGCTCGTTCCATCCTCTAGCCATTCGAAATGCTGCTGGGCTTTGGCCTGAATATCCGGTTGCAATGGCTTGAGGAGTTAAGGGTTGATATCCCGTCACTATCTCGAACGGGCTTTGTCCGGTTGACTCGGACTTTTGAAGATTATAAGAGAATTGGGCCACATCCATAAGCTTCGCCCAATCCTTCTGATTGGCACCCACAAAGTGCCGTAAGTATAACTCGAGAAGGGCATTGACTCTCTCGGTCTGCCCGTCCGTTTGTGGGTGAAAACTTGTCGAGAAGTGCAAACTTGACCCCATCAGTTTGAAAAGTTCCGTCCAAAACTTGCTGTGAATCGAGGATCACGATCACTTACGATGCTTCGTGGTAGTCCCCAATACTTCACCACGTTTTTGAAGAATAGTCTTGCCGCTTCTTCACCCGTGCAATCCCTTGGTGCTGGTATGAACGTCCCGTACTTCGATAGTCGATCCACCACGACTAAGATAGAACCGCACCCAACTGACTTGGGTAAGGCCGAGATAAAGTCCATTGATATGCTTTCCCACGGCTTCTCTGGAGTCGGCAAGGGTTGTAGTAATCCGGCTGGGACTCGTTGCTCGTTCTTGTCTTGTTGGCATACAAGGCAAGTCTTCACATATGCTTCCACATCGTCCCGCATCTGTGGCCAATAGAATGGTTGTTCGATCAAGGCCATCGTCCTTTGGATCCCCGGATGTCCAGCCCACTTGGAGTCATGACACTCCTTCATTGCTTCTCGCCTCACGTTTCCCCACTTTGGCAAGTATACGCGATGTCCCACCGTATAGAGGACACCGTCTTCAACCCAAAACCTTCGGGTTTTCCCCTCCTTAGCCAAATTCACCAAGCTCTTGGCTAGGGGGTCTTTGTCAAGTCCCTCCCGGACTTTCTCGATCATGTTGCTAGCCACACCACTAATGGCAGCTAACATGGTCTTTCGGCTTAGGGCATCGGCAACCGTATTGATTTTCCCCGGCTTGTACTCCATAACATAGTCGAACTCTGCCAAGAAGTCCTGCCATCGTGCCTGCTTGGGAGTGAGCTTCTTTTGATTCTGAAAGTAGCTTGTAGCAACATTGTCAGTCTTGATCACGATCCGGCTCCCAAGTAGGTAATGCCTCCATATCCGCAAACAGTGAATGATCGCAGTCATCTCCTTGTCATGCACTGGATATCTTCTTTCTGCGTCATTCAGCTTCCGAGATTCAAATGCCACCGGGTGACCGTCTTGGACGAGCACTCCTCCAATAGCATAGTCGGATGCATCTGTGTGGACTTCAAATGGCTTGCTATAGTCGGGTAACGCCAACACTGGTTCCTCGGTTACCGCTCGTTTAAGCCCATCAAATGCCTCCTGGCATTTAGCGTCCCACGCCCATGGGACCTTCTTCTTCAATAGGTCGGTCAAGGGAGCAGCCTTGGCCGAGTAGCCTTGGATGAACCGGCGATAGTAATTTGCTAGCCCAAGGAAAGAACGTAGCTCCGACACGTTCTTTGGTGCTTCCCAGTCATTAATCGCCTTGATCTTGTCATGCTCCATCATAATTTGCCCGCCCCTTACTCGGTGCCCCAAGAAAGACACCTCCTCTTGTGCAAAAGAGCATTTTTCTAACTTGACATAGAGTTCCGCCTCTCGTAAGACTTGGAACACTTGTCGTAGGTGTTCGACATGCTCTTGCAAGTCATTGCTATACACCACAATATCATCAAGATATACCACCACGAACTTGTCGAGGAACGGGTGAAATATCTTGTTCATTAGCGTACAAAATGTTGCTGGGGCGTTGGTGAGGCCAAACGGCATCACTAGGAACTCGTATGACCCATACCGAGTCACACATGTAGTCTTTGGCTCGTCACCCTCAGCGATACGCACTTGCCAATAACCAGATCGAAGGTCAAGTTTAGAGAAATACCTTGCCTTGCCCAATCGATCGAAGAGATCGACTACCAAAGGGATCGGGTACTTATTCTTGACGGTGATCTTGTTCAAAGCCCGATAGTCGATGCACATGCGTAAGGACCCGTCATGCTTCTTCTGGAACAAGACTGGTGCGCCATATGGGGCCTTTGACAGCCTGATAAAGCCGGCATCCAAGAGTTCCTTGAGTTGTCTCCGCAACTCTTCTAATTCCGGTGGTGCCATTCTGTACGGACCCATGGCTGGCGGTTTAGCTCCTGGCTCCAACTCGATCTCATGGTCCACCTCCCTCCTAGGTGGAAGTCTCTTAGGCAGCTCGGGTGGCATCACGTCTTGATAATCCTTCAAGACCTTTTGAACCTCCATCGGCACCTCCGATGTTGATGAGGGTGTCTCCTCGACCATCGCCACCAAGTATGTTGCCTCACCATGCTTTATACCCTTCTTGAGCTGGAGTGCGGACAACGCTTTCGCTTTAACTTGCTCACGTGTGACCGGAATTGATCGGGCATTGCCTTGACTAGTGATAGTCAAGGACCCATCCTTCTCGAACACCAACGGTCGCACTGAGTCGATAAACTCCATGCCAAGCACCATGGCGTAGTCATCCATGTTCACCACCGTGAAGTCGGCATTCCCCTCCCATTCACCCAAACGAAGGGGTACCTTCCGAACTACTCCATGAATAGGCATCGATGAGGAGTTTACGGCCTTCATCGACCCTCCTTCCTTATGATATTTTAACCCCAACCTTGTGGCCTCCTCCTTGGTCACAAAGTTGTGGGTGGCACCACAATCAAACAACGACTTGGTGCGCTTCCCGTTTACGACCGCCTCTACAAGTATTAAGCCACTTGAACGAGGAAGTACATCGAGCTTGGTAGGCTTACCTTCCACTTTCGGTTTCTCCTTGGCGATCTTGTTTAGCAACCGAAGAGATCCCATCCGTGCTTCGTCTTCGGAGCTAGTCTTCTCATCGTACGCGGACGCCATGGCATTCAACTTCACCTTTTGTGGGCAATCCCGTACAAAGTGCGACCCTCCGCACAGAAAGCAATCCCGGTTCTTAAGCTTGCTGTCCGAGAAAGACGTCTCCTTTGCCTTGCCCTTGTCCTTATACTTCGAAAACCTTGAAGTAGATGCGCCGCTAGACGTAGGAGTAGTGGCTCCCCCACCTTTCTCCTTGTTACCACCCTTCTTAACAAACCGATCGCGCTTTGGCTCCGTCTTTAGCTCGTATAGAGATTATGCCACATTGATGGCCTCGGCTAAAGTCTTGACATTTCGACGCTTCAACTCTTGCTCGGCCCATCTTTGTAGTACGTCCATGAAGTATAGGAACGATAAGTGCTCCGGCATGTCCTCGATCTCTAGCAAGAGGGAGGAGTATTGCTTTACGTACTCACGAATCGATCCCATATCCTTCAAGGCTCGTAATTTCTTCAAGGCTATCTCCTCGGCGTTGTCGGGGTAGATATGCTTCTTGAAATCTCCCTTGAAGTCATCCCAAGTATTAATGTGGCACAACCCCTTCTTCTCGTCGGCTTGTCGTCTCCTCCACCAAAGGATGGCATCCTCGGCTAAGTACATCGTGGCACTCTTGATCTTCATGTCATCCTCGGTGATTTTGAGGGCATCAAAGTATTGCTCGAGTCCCCACAAGAAGTTGTCGATCTCCTTCGAGTCTCTCTTGCCATTGTACTTCGTTGGTTCAGGAACTCGAATCTTTGGTGCCTCCCGAATGGTGGTCGTCCCTGCCACAGCAGCTCGATATAAGGCAAGGTCGGTCTTCGCCTCGGTAAGTTGGCCCGTTAGGGCTTGAACTTGGCCACGCAGTTCAGCCGTTTGCTTGGCCACTTCCTCCTGGACAATGTGAGCCATCTGCTCACGGAACACATTTGCGAACTCCCCTCGCAAAGAACCAGCAAGCTCATTGATCAAGCCTTGGACCTCACCCTTGAGATCTTGATTATCCTGCTCCAAACCCTTAACCTTTTCTTGAAGGTCTTCCATACTCTCCACGATCCCGGATAAGGCATCTTGGTGTTCCCCCACAGCGAGTTCCACCCGTGCTATCCGAGCATTAGTAGTCTCCTTCTTTTGAGGGTTAGTTCCAGTAGCCTTACCCCCAACCATTACGTCCTCCACCACGCTAGCACTTCCGTCATGTCCCGACATATTCCTAACTATGGTCTTCGCAGGCGAACCTGCTCTGATACCACTTGTCACGAGATGATAACTTACACCCAAAGATCACACTCGTGTGCTACCTAACTTGCGGTCCGTTGCAAGCTAAGTCAAGCAAGACCCTTATATGCTAGGCAATGACTAAGTCGATGGACAAAGAAGTGTTAGCTTGAGAACAAGAAGACTAAGACACTTAGAGGTTGGAAAGATTGCTTTTATTAAGAATGCTTGAGTATACAAGTGAGTTTGTGTGAATGCTTGTGATGATGCAAAATGAATGCTAAGGTCCCCTATATATATGGCTCTTGGGAATGTTCTAGTCCCTACAAGACCTAGCCTATTCTAGAATTGTCTGGAAGTTACAAGGCTTCCTAGTATATACAAGGCATGTCCTAGAATACTCTAGTATGTACAAGATCGGCCTAGAGATATCTAGATAGTTCCGCTATGTTCTAGCTTATTCCGGAACGGTCCGGGATGTTCTAGAAGTCTCCAGTCCTTGCTAGAGTCTCCTTTGTGCCTCTGGAAGTTTCTAGAAGTTTCCGGGCTATTCTAGATTAGTCTTCACATTTCCGGAATTCTCTAGACAACCTCCTTATGCTTGAAAGTGTAGAAAATTCTAGGAAAGAAGCCATCCGCGACATGCCGCTATCCAATCAAACATGGAAAGATAGGGAGTCAGGTAAGAATTTAAGTTGAACATCTGCAGTTATTTTCTAATACCGCTTGCTAGCTTAGCTGGTAGCTACATGACTTGAGTACAACCTTAAGGAAGTTAATCGTTTTATGTCGGGGAGAAGGCATTGGTCGCTACGTTATATTGTGGGAAGTCTTTTCTTAAAATTGGTGGTGTTTGTCCACCAAAGTCAACGGGGACAGTATAACCGGGATGGAGGGAGTATAAATTCTAAGCTGAAGTTTATTCCAAATATTTACTGTCCCGTATTTTTCTTCCAGTTGTGAAAGATGGTAATTAGGGGAATTAGTATGTATTGCAGAATTGTGTTTTCGAGATTCAAAGGACATTTCTTATACACGAATTTCGTAGGTTTCTAAGGTCAGTAAATCTTGAAGTACATCATACATCATTTGCAAGGTTAGCTTGTGGTGGACTGGTAAAAGTTACAATACTCTAGTTAGCAACTCGCGACTATAATGTTTGCCATCACTTTCTGAGTTTCTTCATATACTTCCCTCTTGCCTATTTCATTTGTTTTAAACAGTGTTTTCTTTCACCTTATACTCAGTAATGTAAGTATGGTTTTCACATTTTCTTTTGTTAGGAAGTTACCTTTGTGCTTTTGATCAGCTTGATATCCAAATGATAAGTCCGAAAGAAGTCTGTTTGATGTTGTCGATCCAAAAGACGTCTGTTTGATGCTTTCGAGCCTCTTTCCCAATCCGACCATGCTTTTGCAAAGAATAGACCTATATGGAATAAAGAGGCAAGAAGAAGGAAATGCAGCTTGATGATTTGGCTTTTAGCCCTAGCAATTTTAGACAAGAAGGTCTAAAATCCCCGGAAACCAGTCTAAGTTCATCGAAAGAAAGGAATGATGCTGTGGACCTCAACAGCTTTCCATTGAGCAAGCTAGAATCGATCTAAGACGTACATGTAGCCTATGAATCCGGAGGGCATCAAGACTGGCGAAGTCGATTAAACTTCGACGAGGTTGAGTGATTTCCAACACACTGCTATGAGGATAATAGATTGTATGAATTTAGCTAGTTACTGATGACAATAGATTATAGTTACCTCCATTCTTTTTGTATACTTAGTCTTAGAAGATATCTTGAAAAATTGTTCATGTGATTTGACAGTTCCCTCTTGTAAAAAAAAATCACAATTTCCATTTAATAGTAATCTAACATTTTTGTATCCGTCTTCTCCTTATTTCGTAGCTGATTGTTGACACTATTTGGTGAAAGACCGTCTCATACAATAGTTTGAAACTCGTTAATCCAATATTTGATGCAGGTCTTACAAACCGAGAATAAAAAAACGAAATTCAGAAACCACAGAATGCTGGTACTAAACAACAAAGCTTGAAAAAACAAATTCCGATTACAAGACAAGAAGTCTATTTCCAAACAAAAGCATCCATAGTGACCATGGTTTGCAAAATAACTTGAGTACTTGCTACAGTGTCAAGTGAAAATGACTGTGAGATCATGCCATGGAAATTCTCATAAGACTCCTTGCTGCTTGCAGTATGATACTTTCCAGTGTCAAGTGAATAGAAGACCATTTCATTACCAATACGTTTCGGCAGATAAATTCTGTTCTTCATGTTCCTATCTTCCGCTGCTACGGAAAATGATGAGGCTGAACTTACAAATAAGATGAAATCCCCAAGACTTTTTAGTTCACTCCAAATCTCATGGTTCACATCAAATGTGTACATTTCAACCTTAGATCCAACATCTTGAAAAAAATACATAAACGAGTTGTCCACCAAGTTCCGCTACATAACACTCATTTAGATCAATATCGTCGTCTTCTTGTAGCGGACCCTTGTAAGCCTCCCAACTGATTCCTTCATACATCGTTTTAAGAACACCGAGATTACCATTCTCGTCTAAAAAGTAAAAGGATCCGTCGAGGTACTTGGGGCTCGAATTATAGTTACTCTGGAAGTTAACACTTCCTTCAATGTCAAAACTTACAGTGAACCATTTGCCGTCTTTAGCTTCAAGAAGGCTGACTGCAACATGTGCCATACCAGAAATTCCGACTGTCAGACAGTCGGGGGAAATAGGGTAGGTTGAAAAGATGAAATTTGAATGACCGGGAGCAAGGGATTCAGTCGGATATTAACCAATCTCTCCTGTAAACACATTGATGTACTGTAGATAGCATCCCTCGTGGGAACGCAACATTAACCATCCATCCTTGAAACACTCGACTGTCGATACGGTTGAAGGTGAATAAGGCAATTTCTTGGTAACGGAACCATTATTTTGATAGCAAATATCCCAAAGTTCACAAATGCCTTCACTATTCTTGAGGAACATGAATAAAGGTAATGAGCAATTGGCTTTCCAACGGGGTTTAGGGACTTCAGATCGCATTTTTGTACAAGTCGCACGAAGGTTCATGCAATCAAACCAATGCAAACGATCTGATACTGATATCATTACTTCTGTTGGAAATTGCAAAAGTAATGATGTTGAGTTCTCTGTCTTCATCACTTTCAACTCTTCAACATGCTTAGTGTTTTCGACACTAGTATCCTCAATCTTTTCCACAATAATCTTCTCAGATGATATTAACCTGTCGATTACGTACCAGAAGATATAGGTTTTCCAATTCATCATGCTATGAACATTCATATATCAACCCGTCATTTTATGAACTTTTTTAGGCTAATTATAAATCCTGGAAACTGCTTTCACGACTGTCTTTGCACAATTGCACCAACAAAATTATGTAATCGACATAAACTAAGACGTAAAGATAAGTTCTTTAATCGAGTTTAGAGTTGCTAACCATGCAGGATTGTGAGGCATGAACCAAACAGGACCATCGGAAAAGTTCTGAAAATTGTTATGAGACGACAACAAAGAATAACCAGTATCCTGTAACCGGTATTGATGTATAGTATCACTCGCGAGATTAACCATATAAACACAATCCGCTTCAATTCGACCACGAGAAGCGTCAGTCCAACACCAATTACAACAATTATCGCCTAATAAAAATGCACGATCACCTCCTAATGACTCAACCCGAATCCACTCCATTTTCGACAAATCAGTTTCCAAACAAACCCTTTCAGAATGTCATAACCATCAATGTTCAATATTTGTCGCGGTATTATAGTTACAGCATACAAAATTCCGCAAACTTCAACCAAATAACCAACTCCTCTATGAAACATCTTATATACTATCATTGATCTCGGACATTCAAGACTCAATACTTCGAAAACAACAGAGTTCAAATTATTATCAACTGTTAAACGAGAAAAGAAGGTGTGAAAACTACCATGATCATTGTCTTCTTCATTACCATTAAACATATCAGCATACGCTGTACGCATATACAAACCCATTAACAACAGCGGCTTTCACAATTCTAACACTTTCGACATTATGCTCGAGACGTTGTTTAACCCAATTACAACCGTCAATTGTAGGCTTGCACAAAAACACTAGTCCTTTACAGAACAGTAAAAGCAGACATTCAGCTGCGGTCTCAGGGTTCGGGGGTGAAGTGAAAATGCAAGTCTTAGGTTTTTTTTCCCTCAGGTAAGTCGAGTAATTCAGGAAGCGGGATCGAATTACGAGTAATCGGGTATTCGGGTTCCAAAGAGAGTACATTGTCGAATTTACGTGGTTCTCGTAAAATTTACTTACCCTCATTTGCTCTTCGTGATGGAGACTTGACCCGTCTTAAATGAGAATTTGCGTATAAGTAGAGACTAGAAAGTGCAATGTTTGATCATATTTTTCTAATCAACACATCTATCCCATATGGCAATATTACTACTACATTTTATAAATTTTGCAACAAAAAAAAAACAGTAAGAATTAAATAAGAAAATTACACCCAACAGCAAAAGGTTTGTGAGTTCATACCACAAAAATTCTGGAAAGAATCTTTGTTGCTTGAAGTATGATACTTGCCTGTGTCAAGTGAATAAAACACCATTTCATTACCAATACGCTTCGGTAGATAAATTCTGTTCTTCATTCTGCTATCTTTCGCCAAGACGGAAAACGTCGATGCTGCACTAACAAATAGAATGTAATCCCCTATTGATTTTACTTCAGCCCAAAGCTTCTGGTTCGTATCGAAGCTGTACACTTCGATACTTGATCCAAAAGCTTCAATAAAAACACACACGAGTTGTTCGTCAAGCTCGGCTATATAGCAGTCATTTGGTTTTTGAAAAGGACCCTTGTGAGCCTCCCAACTCCATTTTCCGTCGATTATTTTAAAAACTCCGAGATTACCATTTTCGCCTAGAAAATAAAATGCTCCATTATGATACTTGGGGCTTGATTTATAGTTATTGGTAAACTTAACACCGTCTACAGTATCAAAATCGAACACCTTCCATTTGTCATTTCCGGCTTGAAGAAGGCTGATTTGTAAAGGCCGCCGTACAGGAATTTAGTCGGGTATTTGCCCTTCTCCCCTGTATATACGTTCATGTATTGTAAATAGCATCCCTCGTGGGAGCGCAACATCAACCAGTCGTCCTTGCAAAACTCGATTGTGGATATGATTGAAGGCGAATAAGGGAATTTCTTGGTGATGGAACCATTATTTTGATAGCAAGGATCCCATAGTTCACAAATACCTTGGGTATTGCTTAGGAACATGAATAAAGGATATGGACTATTGGCTTTCCATTGCGGTCTAGGGATTTGAGAGCGCGTTATCTTGCAGGTGGAGCGAAAATTCATGCAATCAAACCAATGCGTACGATCTGTTATTAATATCAATATGTCCGAAGAAAGTTGCAAGAGTAATGATACTGGGATCTGCGCGCTCGTCTCTTTTCTCATTTCAACATGCTCGGTGTTTTCCACGGTAGTTTGCTCCTCTTCCTCGATTAACGACGAAAGCCTGTAAATTGAATTCAGGAAGAGCTTGTGACAATCATAAACGAGATTTTGTAATAATAATAACGAGTATCGGCTTGGAACTAACCTTGTAGGATTACGAGGCATGAACCAAATAGGACCCCTAGAACAAAAGGAGAAATTAGAATGAGATGGCAAGAAAGTGTAACTAGTATCTTGCAAACGGTATTGATGTATGAATTGTTTTCTGTAATTTGTTATATAAATACAATTCCCTTCGAATCGACCCTGAGACTCGTTAGCCCAACACCAAGTGCAACTAAAACTACCTAATAAAAGTGCTCGATCTGCTCCTAATGACTCGACCTGAATCCACTTCATTTGCGACAAATCCAATCGCGAAATAAAAGCCTTGAGAATGTCGTAACCATTATCTAGGTTTTCGAGTTGGCGTGGCATTATGTTTACAGCATACACGTCTCCACAAACTTCAACCAAATAACTATTATCTCTATGAGCCATGTTATATACGATACTCTTAAAAGGATATCGTACGCTCAATGGTTCTACTACGACTAAGCTGCCATCACCATCATCACTAACAACTTTTAAACGAACAAAGACAGTATTATCACCATCGTCATCGTCTTCGTCTTCGTCTTCGTCTTCGTCTTCGTCTTCGTCTTCGTCTTCGTCTTCGTCTTCGTCTTCGTCTTCGTCTTCGTCTTCGTCATCATCGACGTCATCACTGTCTTCCTTATCGACGTCATCATTGTCTTCATCATCGGTGCAATTATTGTCTTCCTTGTCGACACCATCATTCTCTTCAGGATCACTAGGGTCGCCATACATATTGTATACTTTATCGTCATACGTACAAGCAATAGCATATATGTCTCCGTTGAGAGTAACAAGTCTATAAAGTTGCACACTTAGACCATCATGCTCTAGACGTTGTTTCACCCACTTATAATCGTTCCTTCCTCGAGTAATCGTACACGAAAACAATAGGCCTGAATAAATAAACAAAACGACACACTTTGTCGCGTTATCAAAGCCATCTTCATACGGCGCTGAGGTCAAGATGAACTGCTCAGGGTATCTTCCTCCAGGTCCACGTAATTCAGGGAGAAGAATCAATTGGCGGGTGGCCGGATTCCAAAGCGAGTACATTGTCGAATTAAGTCGATCTTGTAGGATTAACCAACCCATAGAACACGCCCTAATCGACTTGCCTTGTAACTCGACAATTTCCTTGACGTGGGAAGTGTTGTTTGTTACTGTGAAGAAAGATTGTTTTTCGAGTGCTGTATTCTCGTCTTCGTGATGAGTACCGATCAACCATGGTGCGTCATCTATGGCGGGTAGTTTGTATAATTCGTCTTCCGCCATGTTTACTCTATGAATCACAGAATAATCTCAATCTCAAATTCTCAATGCCTTACAAACTTTGGTTGATACTTTAGTTTTAATAAAAGAGTTTAAAGCAAATACTTTAAAATTTAAGGGTAAGTTATAGAAATACAAATATACAATAGTATAAGACTTGGACTTGTTTTTGGTAAGCATGTAGGATTAGGAAACCATGCATGCCCATATATAGATTTTATATAATCTAATCTATGTTTTTTTTATAACATATACGGAGTATATAAAAATCAAATGCAAACAGCCATCTTAGATATTAATTAATTCAAGTTAATTAATTATTCGAGTTAAAGGGAAATAAAAATTAAGCGTTAGTTATAGAAATACAATATACTCCGTTATACGGAGTATAAATTATTAGTAAAGTAAATATAAAAGCTGGAATTTGCCTAAAGTTTAGGCCCAAGGAAGAACTCAAATTATGATTGAGGACGGACACTATACTCCACAACTTGAAGACGAGTCAAATACCTCAAATTATTTTAGAAAGAGTAAGAGGAGAAAAAAATACTCCTATTCATGCATTAGTTATTCGATTCAACAGATTTATCGACCAAACACGAAGGGAAAAATAAGGGAAGTTCTACACAAAAAGGATTATACATCAGATGTGGTACCTCACACCTTTTTATTTTTTAAGTTTAC
>JAIUZE010007305.1:10000-11398 GCA_022085475.1 Heliosperma pusillum | reverse complement strand
ACCAAGGGCGCCCCCCACGCATGCCATGCCTAGACAATTTTGAGGTTAGGTGCCTGGCAGTGATGCGCCATGCACAGGCCACGAGCACAAAGCCAAGGGCATAGGCACCATCCTTAGGCCATGGGCACACCTACGGACCACCGTGACACTAAGTTAACCACAACTTGTCATGGGCACCCACAGGTCACCCGGAGACGGTTTCCCGGATCGGTCCCGAACAAAATGCTAAGAAAGACTACTGTAACCCAAACCAACGGGGATGCATCCCGGGTAACCAAAGGTACCAAAGCAAACAAGAGCACCCAAGGTACCCTTATGGTATCCTTGTGATATGTTGTTGAGTAAATAGTAGGCTTTGTCCCATGGGATGCACCACACACAAACACACTGCCCACCCACCCAAGTACTACCTAGTGCAAGGTGTCCCGAGAGGGTAATCTCCGGTTTCGGACGGTTTTGCCCGTGCCATAAAGCCTCAAAACCATTGGGAATGTGATATTAGGATGCAAAATGGGCGTGGGGTGGTGAGAAAGACACCCAAGGTACCCAACCCAAGCCTTTGGGGGTGTCCGGTGCATAGCCAAAAAGACGCCGCCCGCCCCGACGCGGGTTCCGGGACCGTAACAACCCGTAAAATGGTTTTTCTTGAGCCTAAAAATAACTACTCCAAGTTACCTACCCATAGGTCCAGGCCTTTCCTAGTGGGCACCATGTTTGCACCCACAAAGAGCCCCAGAGCCGAGGCCTAGGCAGCAGACCCGCCGGCAGAAAAAGACCCGTCTTCCGAGGGCCATAACTCCGTCAAAAATGATCGGAATCAGGAAATTCTTGGGCCCAGCATCAAGTACTCCAAGATATCTTTCCAACGCCGTATCACACGCCCAAAACAAAGCTCATTTGCTGCCCCAAACAAGCGATACAAAAACGTATCGCTATTCTGCACACTCAATGTTTCCTGCTACAAGACCAAAACTATCAAATAAGCCTCTATAGGGGGTAGTGAGGGCTCGAGGGTCAAGGGCAGGATGTGGGCATGCTATGCCCACGACGCCGAGACATGGTGCATGGTGCTGCCCCCCCATCGAAAAATATTTTTATTTTCGGTGGTCTCCATGCATCATGTCTCGGGGTCCCGTCCGAGTCGGGATTGGGCAACGGTGATTTTAGGGGCTGCTGGCCGTGGCTATCGTGTAGGACCCATCGATCCGAGGCGTGGTGCATGGTGATACCTCTTCATGGAGATTTTATTTTTTTTTTCCCATGCACCACGTCTCGGGGTTCCGAAAAAGACGGTTCTCGGCATCGAAGGCTATAGTGGCTGGTGCACTAGGCCAACGTGTAAGGCCGATCAGTCCGCGACGGGGTGCATGGTGACGCACTTTCAACGTAAAAAAAATG
>JAIUZE010007303.1:0-44129 GCA_022085475.1 Heliosperma pusillum | reverse complement strand
ATCATCACATTGACTAACCTTTTAGTCAAAAACACCGACTAACCTTTTAGTCATTTAATAAGGCATCAATATGATTATTTTTTCAAATAATCACATCTCTCAAACACATCCTTTAGGTGTGACTTTTAGGGACCAGTTGATCACAGCCATCTGTATGACAATAACGTCAAACTTATCTAGCAAGCCAACCGTTATCGATAAACGTTAATCAACTTATTACAATACAAAGTATACCCTGTGAACCTATAGAGATTTATTTATGTTATTGCACTAACTGTGGAGGACACTGGCTCCAACAATCTCCCACTTGGCCGTACAAGTGTAGGGCGATAACCGTTTAATATCCATAATAAATTTCTCCCACTCAATTGTACAACCAATTTGAAATCCGTATTCCAAAGGTGTAGTTTACAAGTGATCAGTATCAAGAGTGGTTTCCCCGACTAGGGAGTAACTTAACTGATAAACGAATCTTTATTCGAGCATGGCCATGCATTTCAGTTACAGCTCCTCGAGTGGCCCTGAGAAATAACATAACCTGATAAAGGTTGGATATTTTCTTCAACTTGAATCTTGCAGATACAAGCGCAGTATGAAATGACCCAGTGAAAATCTACTTAGCCTCCTGTTACGGTCGACCATGAGAAAGAAACCAAAGTCACCCAAAAACTGCCTTTATCTCAAGAGACAGTCGATCGTCAAAAGAATCGACTCTAGGAACACTATGGATGTCCTATCCACGACCTGGCACCTAATGTTCCGAAACATTTAGGACTCCATAACGTCGTCACAAAATGTCCTGCGCAGTATCATTATAACTCGCATCTGTGATCGATCAGTCAACAGTTTGACTTATGGCTCGTTGAACCCACCATCAATCGACGTCACAAAATAATTGTCAGAGTTATCAGCTCATGTAGGCAATTACGGACCAAAACAAATATAATGTAATTCAGTTCACTTTGTGGTGTTCAATGTTGTCCGTACAACCCACATGAAAAACAAAATAGAAAACAAAACGATGATTTTATAGATAGTTTTTATGAAAAAGATACAGGTGTCTAATCCATACAAAACAACTAATACAACTCAGGAACACGTTTGATTCCCATGGAAATAACGTGCCCTTCATGTTTATCATATCTCAATGGTTTAGTGAGAGGATCTGCGACGTTGTCATCCGTAGCAATCTTGTCTATCACTATCTCCCTTTGCTCCACATAATCTCGGATCATGTGAGCTTTCCGTTGTACATGCCTAGACTTGTTGCTGGACTTGGGCTCCTTAGCCTGGAAGATGGCACCACTATTATCACAATAGATGGTGATCGGGTCATCCGAACTAGGAACTACAGTTAGTCCTGGTAAGAATTGACGCATCCATATAGCTTCCTTCGCAGCCTCTGAAGCAGCATAGTACTCGGATTCAGTCGTAGAATCTGCTATAACAGTTTGTTTGGAGCTTTTCCAGCTGACCGCAGTGCCATTAAGAGTAAAAACGAATCCAGACTGAGATTTCGAGTCATCTCGATCCGTTTGGAAGCTAACATCTGCGTAACCGATTGCGCATAGCTCAGTGTCACCTCCATAAGTCAATACCCAATCCTTAGTCCTCCGTAGGTACTTAAGGATATTCTTGACAGCTATCCAGTGTGTTTCACCTGGATTGCCTTGGTAACGACTTGTCATACTCAATGCATATGCCACGTCTGGAAGTGTGCATATCATGGCATACATGATCGATCCTATAGCTGATGCATAAGGAATCCGACTCATGCGCTCGACCTCTTCCGATGTCTTTGGTGCCTGAGCTTTACTCAAATGCATCCCAGAGACCATTGGAAGGTTCCCCTTCTTGGAGCTGGTCATGCTGAACCTCTCAAGAATCTTATCTATATAAGACTCCTGACTGAGAGATAACATCCGTCGTGATATCTGGTAGATACGGATCCCCAAAATTCTTTGTGCCTTGCCCAGATCTTTCATCTGGAAATGGTTCTTTAACCAAACTTTTACCGAAGTTAAGAGAGGTATGTCATTCCCAATCAAGAGTATGTCGTCGACATACAATATTAGGAAGACAATCTTGCTCCCACTCGACTTGATATATAAGCATGGTTCCTCGACCGATCGAGTAAATCCATTCTCTTTTATCACCTGGTCGAAACGATGATTCCAACTCCGAGAAGCCTGCTTAAGTCCATAGATGGAACGCTTAAGCTTGCAAACCTTCTTAGGATGTTTAGGATCAATGAAACCTTCGGGTTGTACCATGTACAACTCCTCCTCCAAATAACCGTTTAAGAAGGCGGTTTTCACGTCCATTTGCCAAATTTCATAGTCATGAAAGGCGGCAATCGCTAAGATTATCCGAATGGAACGCAGCATGACTACGGGTGCAAAGATTTCATCATAATGCAATCCGTGCACTTGAGTGAAACCCTTTGCCACTAGTCGTGCCTTGTATGTATCTGGTTGTCCTTCTACAGAATGCTTTATCTTGTAAAGCCATTTGCACTGAAGAGGCCGAACCTTATCAGGTAAGTCAACCAGATCCCATACGTCATTCTCATACATAGAGTCCATCTCGGATTGCATGGCATCAAGCCATGCTTAGAGTCGGAACAGGTCACAGCACCTTTATAGGTAGCGGGTTCGTTACTGTCAAGGAGTAAAACGTCATCACTCTCATTCTCCTCGACCATACCAATGTATCTGTCTGGAGGAATAGAGTGTCTACCCGACCTCCTAGGTTCCAAAGGAATATTAACCGCAGCTGATGATGAAGGAACAGTTTCCTCCATTGGTTGCTCGGTTGTTGGTTCTTGAATCTCCGACAGTTCGAAGGTTCCATTACTTGTCCTATTCTCGAGAAATTCTTTCTCTAAGAACGTCGCACTAGCCGCAACAAAAAATCGATGTTCGGTAGGCGAGTAAAAGTAATGACCAAACATCCCTTTTGGATAACCAATAAAGTATGTCTTGACCGATCGTGGGCCGAGCTTATCGTCAGGTCTCCACTTGACATAAGCCTCGCAGCCCAAAACCCGAATAAAGGACAAGTTAGGGACCGTTCCCTTCCATAATTCATATGGAGTCTTGTCTACAGCTTTAGACGGACTTCGGTTAAGTATTAGAGCAGCTGACAAAAGAGCATAACCCCACAATGAATCAGGTACAACCGTGTGACTCATCATGGATCGAACCATATCAAGTAATGTTCGATTTCTCCGTTCGGACACACCATTCAATTGTGGTTTTCCAGGTGGAGTTAACTGTAGTACTACACCACAGTCTTTAAGGTGTCGATCAAACTCCTTCGAAAGATATTCGCCACCACGATCTGAACGTAGTGCTTTAATCTTTCTATCCAGCTGGTTTTCAACCTTATTATGGAATTCCTTGAACTTGTCAAAGGACTCACTTTTATGCTTCATCAAGTAGACATAACCATATCTACTCAAATCGTCCGTGAAAGTGATAAAATATCTATAGCCATCTCTAGCGCTGATTGACATAGGTCCACACACATCAGTATGTATGAGTCCTAATAGGTCAGCAGCGCGCATTCCAACACCTTTGAAGGAAATTCGAGTCATTTTGCCTATGAGACATGATTCACACGTGCCAAAAGATTCATAGTCAAATGGGGAGATAGTCCCATTTTCAATGAGCTTCTTCACGCGTTTTTCATTTATGTGTCCCATACGGCAATGCCATAGATAGGTTTGATCTTTGTCACCAACCTTTACCTTTTTATTACTCACAGGCAATATATCTGTGGTTTGATCTAAAACATAAATCTCATTCATGGAAACTGCTTTACCATAATCATTTAGTGTAAAGAGAAACTACAGCTTATCTATCCTTATTACAAACGAAACCCGTTCTTTATCAAGTACGGAAACTGAATATGTTTTTAGGATATAAACTGTTTTGTAGGTCATAGGAACAGTTATCAGAAATAACTTCCACAATCCATCGGGAGTGGGGATTACATATGTTCCCACTGAAACGGAGCTACTCTTGCTCCATTCCACATACTCGCAGGGCCAACATCACCCATTGACAGAGAGTTTGATGTTTCTTAGGGCCCTGACAAATGATTGCACAATGAGAACCAAAAAACAGTATCTGTTACCAGTTCGAACCTTGCATGGTTGATCTCAATCATATGAATAAAAGAAGAAGACATATCAACAGGAGAGACGCGGCCTGCTTTATGTCCTCACGGTACACGAGGCAGTATCTCCTCCAATGCCCAAGCTTATGGCAATGGTGGCACTCAACGTTACCTTCATCGCTCTTTGTCTTGCCTTGTGAGCTACCGCTAGACTCACCAGGCCCACTCTTGCCTTGCCCTGGCTTTTTGAATTTCGGCTTCCCTACATCTCGGTTTGCCTTAGCCTTGCCCATACCTTTGCCCTTGTTGCCAATCATGAGAACGTCCTGTTTCAGACTCCCACTCAAATTCAGATCACTCTCTGTCTGTACAAGAAGTGAGTGGAGCTGATGAAGACTCTTCTTCATATCATTCATATAGTATTTTGCCCTGAAAAGGGCAAAACTATCATGAAGTGAATGAAGAACGCGGTTTATGACGATCTTCTCATCGATTTTGCAACCAAGTGCCTCCAGTTTCTCGACATTCTCAATCATCTCAAGAATGTGTGGGCTAACTGCTTGGCCCTTCTGGAGTTTCGCTTCAAAGAAGCAACAGGTATGCTCATAGCTGACGATCCTTGGAGCTTTCGAGAACTCGTTAGAGAGCGTGGTGAAAATCTTGTTTGCACCATGGGCAATGAATCGGCTTTGCAAATTTGATTCCATTGAAAAGATGAGTACGTTCTATATCGCACCCGCCTCCATTACGAAATCACTATAAGCAAGTAATTCATTTGCTCCTACATTGGGGCCTGGGTTTGGCGGTAGTAGCTTAGTCAAGTACTTGAGCTTACCGTCAGCAATGGCAGCATTCCGTAATGCCGCCTCCCAGTCCGCAAAGTTGGACCCGTTATTCTTCAGTCGCATTGACTGATTCATAATGTCCATGAACATCTTAAGTCAGGACTCACGTCCGAGCGTGGCACTTGGCATTGGGTCATCAGTATGGCCAGCCATTTGTTATTAGCAGTTATATCTGAATATATGACTGTGGAAAAAGAAAATAAATATGATAAGTTTCATCGTTTTAAATTTGAGTCTAAAGGAAAAACAGTTTAATTCGATGACTCGAGCATTTATACAATTGACCTCCCTCAAGAATTATATAAATGATCCCAAGACTCAATTTCTGTAAATTGATAAGCCAACCTCTTGGCTAATTCTACTTTTAGAATTCCTGGTCGATAAATTTCTGTTAATTCTATCTTTAGTCCATCATAATCACGAGATATTACTCGTACTATAATGTTGAGATAAAATAGGTCAACACTCACTACTTACCCAACGTAGAAGGGGGCATATTATGACTTCCGACGAAGAAGGGGCTCATAGTAGCTTTCCCTATAAAGACTAGTCTCAATTTTAATTTATAGGGGAAGGTCCCATCATCTTAACTTAAATTCATTTTAAGTGAACGAATGTATAGCAACTCGAGAATGATTTAACTAAGGTGATGGCCCTAAAAGCGAGTGACATCTGTATGTCCATGATTAAAATATTCAACCTATATGAATCATTTTACATGCAATTTAGGTGGTTTGGTTTAGGCGGAATATGATGCAGTTATTTAACATGTGAATGAAAAACAAAAGAACGGAAAAATACGTAAACTATTACAACGGTCCTAGTGTGACCTATCTACCAAAAAGAACAGTAAATACAAGTTTGGAATCCATCCTTATGGACCCGAGAAGCTTGACTTTGTCTCATCTTGGTCCATGTAGCGGGAGTGAGCATCCGATATCCGTCTCTAGTCTTCTTAAAATTACATTTAAAAATTACAAAATAAACCTATTTACATTCTAATTCCAAAACATAATTAAAAGAAAAATAAAAGGAGATTCGAGATCTCAAAAATACAACCAAACCATGTTTTCATCATTACGAAAACATGATTAACTAAAGCCACACTAGGTATTACATTTTTCAACCAATTGCAAAAATACGTAAAATAAACCATTCATTCATTCATTCATTCAACAAAAATGCATCAACTATATAAATTAATACTACATAACATAATTCATTAATTATGTTGATTAATTATCCAAACCACCATTCAAACCGATCAAAATTATGTGACAATTCCTTAATTGGCCACAACAATTTTAATCTTCCATAATCCATTTTATTTTAAACCTTTTTAAAATAATCGGGTATCATTATTGTGAACCTTTTCACAATTACAAACAAACAAACATTATTTTTATAATGTCAAAAAAAAAAACAAAAAAATTTTTTTTTTTTTTTCTCTACGGGACACTGTTCGCGTGAACAGTACCAGTACCCAAAAAATTTTTTTTTTTTTTTTTTACTTCTTCGTCTCACGGTTTAATCCAAAAAAAACCGAAAACGACAACAAAAATAAAAAAACTGCTGTACACAGCAAAATTAAAAAAAACAGAAACTTTTTTTTTTTTTTAAAACAGTAGCAGTGAACAGTAACCGGGCTGCAAAAAAAAAAAATCGGTAAAATCAATTTTTTTTTTTTCTCAAATTTATATTTCATAAAAATGAAAAACATATAATATAATTTTGTAGCCAAAGGCTCTGATACCACTTGTGGGAAATAACTGTTTACATCCCCTTAGAAATTAGGATTATAACAAAATTATATAATATGAATTGCAAGTCATTAATACGAAAACGATATAAAATATAGAGACAGCGAATTTAACCTTTGGTCCTAGCAAAATTCGGCCTAAGAACAGATATCAAAGTAGATATCCTCCTAATCGTCTCACCCAAGATAGATCGAGATATGCCCTTCCTTTTGCTAGAAAGATGATTAAAAGTTACAGTTAACTTTTTAGGTTTTTGTGATTTTGAGTGATGGAGGCACAATTGAGAGAGAGTAGAAAATTAGGTTAGAATTTTCTTTGCCCCCTCTTCTCTCACGGCACACCTAGGTTATTTATGAGGAGATTTAGTCTCCTCAAATAACTACCCATTGACCGAAAAAACCCGAGTGTATCTGGACACTTTTTCCGGTCATTTTAGCTTCCAATATAATGTAATATATTATAATCGTCATTTGTCAAGGACCGACATTATAATACAACATTAATTATAAATATCCGTATATTTATAATTTGCCAATTAATTATAACAGTTAAATATAACATTTTATATTCAATTTTACGAATTACAGTTAATTCGTCTCAGCTAACTTTATTTAATCATTATTAAATAATCATATCATCATCACATTGACTAACCTTTTAGTCAAAAACACCGACTAACCTTTTAGTCATTTAATAAGGCATCAATATGATTATTTTATCAAATAATCATATCTCTCCATCACATCCTTTAGGTGTGACTTTTAGGGACCAGTTGATCACCGCCATCTGTATGACGATAACGTCAAACTTATCTAGCAAGCCAACTGTTATCGATAAACGTTAATCAACTGATTACAATACAAAGTATACCCTGTGAACCTACAGAGATTTATTTATGTTATTGCACTAACTGTGGAGGACACTGGCACCAACAAATCTTCGGTATTGAGTACTTTTACTTTGATATTTATACATTTTTAATGGGAATATTTTTATATCGAATAAAGTTATTACTAGATTTCTTTTAAAACTCGGTTAATTGAAGGATAATGAGGTTGGAATCGACAATTTTGTGTGTAATTGAGTAAAAATGTGAAAAAAAGATTATGAAACTTGGGATTGATTATTACAATCTTCGGTATTGAGTACTTTTACTTTGATATTTATACATTTTTAATGGGAATATTTTTATATCGAATAAAGTTATTACTAGATTTCTTTTAAAACTCGGTTAATTGAAGGATAATGAGGTTGGAATCGACAATTTTGTGTGTAATTGAGTAAAAATGTGAAAAAAAGATTAATTAAGGGATTATATTTTTTTAAGCATGTGTGATCTCTAGAAGAAGTAGGGTTATTATCTTGTAGGATTTAAAAAGTTGTAGTGTTACCTTGTAGAAAATCTTAGAATTCAATTGGCCACGTTATAACTTAACGGAGAAACTGACGGAAAAAATAGTTAGGGTCACGTTAATACGTATTAATAGAGTTGAGGGTTACCATATGTAATATCTAAAAATTAGGATTAACTCGTAGAATTTGAAAAAACACAAGGTTACCATATAGAAAAACCCAATAAAAAAACATAAGGACTATTTAAGGATATAAAGCTAATAGTTGGATTTGAACAGTGACATTTGATCACATTGGATCTAATACCTTAATAGATAATCATCTCAAACAAAATTTTAAGGTGTTGATTGAGGATTGAGGTTCAACTATTATATTTATACCTTATTAATTACTCTTTTATGGGGTAGTAGCTCATTGTGTACTACGAGTAACTAATTTTCGTACGACTAGTTCTTTATAAAAATCTCAACAAATCGTCATAAAATACACTTTTATTGGTATATTCGTATCAAGCTATTAAGTAGTACCCAGACTCGATATCGCCCTCTTATGTAGTGCCGGCAATGGGCCGTTACGTGCCGTGCTTCGGGCCGGAAAGTTGGCCCGGCCCAGGCCCGGTTTTTCGTGCCTTCGGGCCGTGTCGTGCCAGGCCCGAGATCTTAAACCTTGTCCGCGGCCTGCACTTGGCCCGACCAAAATTCGGGTCGTGCCGTGCCTGGGCTTCGGGCTGAGTCGTGCCTGGCCCGTTTGACCCGTTTTTGTATGCTTTTTTTTCCGCATGGGGGCATTAATAAATGATTAAAAAAATAATAAGTTTTTTCATATAATAAGTGTATATATTTAGTAATTGACTAATTGTAATTAGAAGAAGAATTTATAGTTATATTATAAAGAGATTGTAATTTGTAAGTTAAGAGATACATGATTGAATTGTTAATTAAATGAATTGAATGGAGGGGTATTTATAATGTATTAAATTGGTAAAAAAAAAAAATTACACTTAAAAGTGGTAAATCGAGCCGTGCCGTGTGGGGCCACGCTCGGGACATTTTTTGTGCCTAACCGTGGCGGACTTCTTGGGGTTCATGCCGAGCCGGGCTAAAAGCCCGCCTTTTTTCTTTTCCTTGCGTTGCGGCCCGCCTTAGGCACGCTCGGGCCGGCCAGGTTTTCACCTCCGTGTCGGGCCGAAATCGGGCCAGGTCCGTGCCGCCCGCTGAGCCCAATTTACCAGAACTACTCTACGAACCTACATATCATAATTCTAATGAATCCTACGTTTTGTACATGACATGTCAATACCAATACTGTGTCATCCGATTATAATTAAATAGTTCATGTGTCCTAATTATTTATTTGCCTTTTATTATAATACTCCTTACAAAGAATAAAAAACGCAAATAAATAAATGAGATATAGAGTAATTAGAGAATGACTCATATCACTGAAAACGAACCAAGACCGTCTTTCAGCTGAAGACGGGTCTTTTGTGACCAGTTTAACGACAAAATGTAACCATGTGACAAACAACGAGTTATAACTTAGAAAATAGTACTGGTTATATTTTTCGTTAAACTGGTCACATTTGACTCATCCCGCTATAAGTAAAAGAATAAGTCATCAAAAAGTTTTCTCGCTCAAATTTCACAACAATGGATTGACCTTCATTATTAGCTAATTATTCCTTAAAAAATATTATGTACAAGTTAGGCCCAATAATATAATCTTAAGTATTATACGGAGTATTCAATAATATTTTCTCAGAGAAAATCTCTATCATAATATAGTCACAATACCTAAAAAATACATGAAAATAAAAATCAATTAAGTTTTATAAATTACAAAACTCAACCTGATCAACAACATAAAATCATGGTCGAATTCGATATTGCTAAGTGTAATAAGTATGACTTTATGTAACACAATATATAAGTATATGATACTCCCTCCTAGTTTGATGGTTGTTCCCTATTTCCTTATTGAACTTAGTTTGGTGTTGTTCCCTCTTTCCTTATTAGGAAACTTTTGTGTGGTCCAAATTCAATTGTATGTGGGGTAGTGTGTTTTATGTGGTCCAAATTCACTTTCTTAATCCTTGTGTACAAAAGAAAATGGAAGAACATGTAAACTATGAGGGAGTATATAAAAGGACATAATAATTTTTTGTAAGGTTTTATATATAAAAATTGGTTATTTGTAAGGTCTTACACATAAAAGTTGGAAATGACGAGTTCCAATGAAACATATTTTTAACACAAGTTATAGGGTAAGACGAACCAAACTTAAAATAAATTATTCATTTATTGTTAATGAATGATTAGTCTTTTACACATTGCGGCCGTCTCACAAGATAAGATTGTCTCACATTGTAAAATTGTCTGGCATTGTAAAACGGTCTCACGCAATATTGCCTTAGACTAAGATTTAAAATTTTCTAAACAATAAGAATATAAGATCTAAAATACCGTCTAGTAGCACGAGATCTACACTAATTTTAAAGTAAAGACGAAAATGTGACCGTCTTAGGCGAGACTAACATCTGCACAAAAATCAATCTCCACTCTTGTTCCTCACTTGTGCACTTTTCTTCGTTTCTGTCACAGGAATCACAGCTCATACAAAAAAAACACCTTTAACATTAATTTAATCATATAATCACCTCCTCCATTAAAGTACCTCTACTTAACACGTAACCCTTCTCTTTCTCTCTCTCTCTCTTCCCTCTATTACCACCATAATCACAATTAACACAATAATTAACAACTCAACTCATAACATCAATGTCATCAGCATTCTAAGAAGACAACAATGGCGGCAACGATAGGGAGAAGAACGGTGGTGATGCGGCGGCGAGGAGGTTGCAAAGTGATTATGTTAATTACAGTCATTATACTGTGTTTAATCAGCTTAATCACTTTGCAAACGAAATCGTCCACGTCATTGGATGTAATTTCATCCACGCGCCGATCCCGGCGCGTGGAAGTTATGTATGTTGGAGTTCCGAAGATCGCTTTTTTGTTCCTCACGCGCCGGCATCTTCCTTCGGATTTTCTTTGGGCTTCTTTTTTTCAGGTTTACGAATTCTCATTTTGGAGCGTCTTTTCATTTTCCGTGTTATGTGGTTCATTTAATAGCTTTACTGACTATGTTTTTAAGTTTAATACGGTTTTAAGCAAGAGTAGACTAATGCTTGTTTCCTAATTTTCGTTTGTCTACGTTTTAAGTTTAAGACGACTTTAATAGCTTTTGGACTAAAGTAAGTCTGCTGAGAGAAATTATTGGGAGACCAATTACAAAATATGAGAAAATGGTACAAAACCTACTAAAATTGGTACTTGTAGTATAATACAAGATATATGGAAAAAAAATGTTCCTTTGTTATGAAAACATGTAGTCGCAAGTTCGCAACCAATAATGAAAGGGTTATGAAAAATAAAGGGATACATCAAAAGTAATTTCTCACTAACTCATTGAGAGACCGTCTCTAATTTATTTGTGCATATAGTGTAAGACTGTAAGTTTGTGTTGTAAGATAGCAACTTTATGAACAAAATTCTAGTATTAGGGAAATTTGAAGTGTCTAATTGTTATGGGGTTCATTTAATATTTATACGGACTATGTTGTAAGTTTGAGACGGTTTTGAGCTCGACTAGTCGTGTAGTGGTTATTTCTTAGGAATTGTGTTCTTGTTCGTTTCATTTTTTTTTGGTGTACGTATAGTGAGGAATATGTATGGATTCGTGGTAATATTAGCAACTCTATGTCTCTATGAACAAAATTCCAAGTATTGAGGGAATTTTGAAATTTATTAGTGTACTAGAGTTTGTGCAGCATTGTGTAGTGTGTAATATATGTATGAAAATGTGGTAAAGGCAGCATCTTTATGAACAAAAATCAAGTATTTCAGGGAATTTTTGAATTGATTACTGAAGTAGTGTCTGTAATATTGCCTAATCAGTATGGAATGGGATAGGATCATTTGTTGTTCCCTTTTCCATTGTTTAGTGAGTTCCATGGTTTTATTTTGTGGGTTGCTAATGAGGTTATTGCCTTATTTGGGTATGGAAGGGAGTGGAGGCATCAAGTTATTCAGTTTATGTTCACTCGCAACCCGGGTTTGTGTTTGATGAATCAGCAACCCGCTCGCCTTTGTTTTATGGCCGGCAGTTGAGGAATAGCATTCAGGTTCTTGAGTAAACTACTTCCTACTTATTTTGGAACCGTAGTTTCTGTCGTGTATTTGCTGACCTTTCTTTGTTCTGGGGGTGGACAAACTAAAGTGCAGGTATTATGGGGTGAGTCAAGTATGATTGAAGCCGAAAGGTTATTGCTTGATGCGGCACTCGGGGACCCTGCCAACCAAAGATTTGTTCTTCTTTCAGATAGGTTGTTATCATCTGTATGTTTTGTTTAGTTTTCGTTATTACTGAAATGCGAGTGCTTTACTCGTTTGGTGGCTCCTCTGATGAGTTTTTGTCCTCTATGCAGTTGTGTTCCTCTGTACAATTTTAGCTATATCTACGACTATGTTATGGGATCTTCCAAAAGTTTTGTAGACAGGTAACTCTTAGACTCGTTGATGCTAAGGGCTTGTAAGATAGTAATCAGCATTTTGTGTTCATGGATGATTTAGTTTACTTGTTTTTTGGTCGTTGATATTATGCCTTGCCTTGACTTCTTACCAGCTTTCTTGATAAAAAGGAAGGTCGCTATAACACAAAGATGTCGCCCATAATACCAAAAGATAAATGGCGTAAAGGATCACAGGTAACCAACTTCGACTTGCTTCATAATCTCAGTTACCGTAGTGTGAATCTGTAGAGATTCAGCAAGCCAACTTCTGAATGTTGGGTATTAGTTATGGGCTATGTGCTTATGTCTAGGTCCACGCAAGTTTGTGCAGTATAGTAGCTTGTACTCTTTGTGGTATTTTCCTGTAAATGTATATACTAGAACACTTATTTTTATCCTAGTTTAATGTGTACAATGTGATGATGAATACTAGGAAGATGGAAGATATACCTTATTCTTTTCCCAAATATTCGATTCCTAAATAGCTGATCGCCACCCGCCAATCAATTGAATTGTAGTCATGCCCAAGATTTGTACGAGATTAGGGAAGGAACAGTTTGCAACATTGAAAAAGGAGAGCAATTTGTTCCTTTCAAATCTAGTCGTCCAATAATATTTAAAATCATAGCACAAAGCCACAAATACACTTGTAGTGCAGTAAATTAGATGCAGAAGCTACAGAAAGTTTTCGTTTTTTTACAGGAAATCATAGCATTCAACTGAACATTTCTTTTTGTTACTCTTGCTTCTTATTCTGACTTGGCAAACTTAGTGGTTCACTCTGATTCGAAGACACGCAGAAGTCATGGTCGACGATGGGATTGTATTTCCAGTCTTCAGGAAGTTCTGTAAGGTACCTAGTAGAGCATCTTAAGATATTTCTATTTATTATGTAATGAGCATTTCCTATTCACCTGTTGTGTCAACTTTGACGTGCCTTTATTTGTGCATAAGATTTGTGCCATTGGTTCGTTTAATGCAGAAATTAAATTAGCAAACCTTATTTATCTGTTTACCTTCTAAAACTTTCCGTGCAGCGACGTCCTCCGGTTGACAAAAAAAATGAAAAGCGGAATCTGGTGAGTCGATCTTGACTTTTGACCTTTTGATACTCCCTGTCTAAGCTGTCTGCTATACATCTGTGACCCCTAAAGTTCTGTTGGCTTGAATGACCGTGGGTTTTACTATTTGGACATAGAAAAGTATTCCAAGGCTCTTTGATGCTCAAGGGATTATCGCTGAACCCTTACTGAACCTTGCCTATTCAAGCTATTGCAGTTCACTCTGGACTATGCTAGAGCTTTTGTTTCCTAGTCCATTTGATGGGTTTCATCCCTTTGGTCTTTTGGCATTACCATATTGTTTGTAATTAAACTATAAGCTACTGTTATGTTTAAATAGTGAGAGTTGGAAGTACTATAGATGTTTATTATGCTCACCATATCATGTCAGTGGTTCAAGTGGTCATTTAGCTGCAGCCACATATATCTGCATTTCATATCTCACATCTAGCTTAATATATCCTTTGTTGCGTCCTTTTGTCAACTGAAGACCATTGATTTGATGCAGTAGCTGTAGCATGTAATGGTTCTTTGGTCCCCAAGTATCTCGGTTTTGTATATAGAGTGTCAGCGTGCGGTAGAAGTTTATAAAACCCTTGGACAACTAGAGTTGATTGCAAAAAAGATCACGTTTGAAATAGCCATGTGGCAGTGTGACACAGAAAAACCACTCCTTCACCTGTTTTTTTTACCCCAAGTCTTAGTGAAGGCAGTCTAATGGGCACAAACAGGTAAAGCAGGCTGGCTGTCGAGTTAAATGCTTGCATAGTATTGAGAGGTAATTACTTGTATGTTTGCAAATGCAGAAACTCCAAAAACAGCACAACTGCATTCCTGATGAGCACTATTTGCAAACATTGCTGACAGTAAGTGCCATCAATTCTTTCTCCTTGTGTTTTATCCTGAAACCTGATGCTCGCAGTCCTCATTTTGACTATTATAATTCTAATTTCTTACTAGTATTAATTTTCTTACTAGTATAAATTTCGGCTCTAGTTTTCATCTCGGAATTAGTTGTGCTGCTCTGATTTAGTCATTGCGCCATACTTGCTGCGAGCGTTTTATGACCATGATAATCACTGCTGCATTTTTGTTATATCTGTTTTTCGCACCTGTACCATGTCCATGCCCCCCACAGTTAATGATCACATGCCATAGAATCTGAATGTGGGAGTTGCTTATAGATGGCAGGGCTTGAGAAGGAACTTGAACGTAGGACATTGACATACACTGAGTGGAATGAATCTGCCTCAAAAATGGAAGGCAAAGGATGGCACCCTGTTACCTTCAGCGCTTCAGCTACAACTCCCCGACGGATCAGAGAACTAAAGGTGGGAAATTTCATGCTCTTAGGACATGTCCACGTTCAAAGTTTCAAACACTACTAATTGCAAACTGTCTAGCATGTATTTCATGTCCTTATTTGCACCATGGAGTTCATTAAAATCTCTTACTCATATAATCTTTTACGTGTGTGTCACTTATTCGTATATCCTATTGGTATTCATTTTGGGGTGTACTACTCCTTCCATCTCATAGTATTGTCCTCATTTTACTTCCAGTCGTACTTACAATTTAGTAAAACACTATCACTATTAGTTCATTGGCACCTCGACTTACAGTATTACATGTAGTGATACCATGTTACTCTTGCCGTTATGTTAATTAGGGATAGTATAATAAGCTCACTTTTGTCATTAATAGATGGAGCAAGGGACTCTTTATTTTTGGATAGACCGAAAGAAATGGAGATAATATAAATGGAATGAAGTGCAAACGAGGCAATGCTTTTTAGAAATGGATCTATTCTTGTGTGAGATTATAATGATTCATTAAACTGGTTCATGTGCGGCAACATGCATGGTCCCTGATGTTTATTTCCTTGTGTAAAGCTTGATACTTCTTTGACAGGATATCAATCACATATACTACGAGACAGAGTACAGGAATGAGTGGTGCCGAGTCAATTCTACATCAGTACCTTGCTTTCTTTTTGCAAGGAAGTTCTCACAAGCAGCTGCTATGCGTTTTTTAAGCGAGGGATTAGGTGATTTCAGGATATGACGATTCACGATTATCCCTCTTCGCACACGATGTTTATATTTTGGCGTTTTAACACGTCTAACCCTCAAACTTCAGCAACAATCTTCAGCAACAATCTTGGTGGCAGCATATGAGTTGTTTGTTGTTAGATTATGCGTTTTTGTTAGATTATACCTATACGACTATACGGTATACTTGTGTAGAGTTGTTTGTTGATCTGTATAGTGTAGACTGTAGAGCTTAACTCTATTGTGGCAAATGCTGCAAAAATCGGCACAAAAGTTCAGGTGATAAAGGGGATTCTACTGTAGATTTTTTCCTCATATGTTCTTGCTTGAACTGCAATTACAATAGATGTCAGTTTTGAACTACACACAATTTTGAAAGCATTTGTAACATGGCATTTTACACTTAATTTATGCTTGGATTGTGAATTTCATCCTAGAATTCAAGCTTCTACTGTGTATTTGGATGTCGACATTTTTTTAATAACGCTTTTTTTAGTTTACGCGGTTGCATTGCTTCCTGACTTGACCCATGTTACCAGTTAGAACATTAGCAGAAGAGAGTTTGATGAAGGCAGAAGAAAAGGTCCTGAAGAAATAGTTCCGGTCCACAGCAAACTGACTGGCAATCACCACGGTACGTGGATCGGTTGAAATGCTCGAGTCAATGCTAAATAAGCCTCTGCCTGTGAGTACACCCAAGTAATAAGCAGTATCAAATATTGTCGGAGTTACATCATTTGGTATTAGTGTAGTGTTCGTGACCGAGACCGTGTTAGGGCAAGCAGCTCTAATTGCAATCTGAAGTTGAAGATCCATGTGGTCTGTAGGTTTTGGCTTGTAAAGTCTGTCCACAACGTTAACGCAGTGCGCTGCACCTAGTGTATGCGCCCCTGCAAAGTAACACCCGTGTAAATGTCTGTTATCAATCAAGTGAAGTCATTATTAAGTAACTGCCTTACGAGCCATGTTGGGTCAGGTTGTGTAGGAACAAATATGGTTAAATTGGTTATCGGTTTGGCATTTGTTTGGGTTGTGTGTGTTCCTGTTTCACCAATGTTTAATGCTCCAGTGAGCTGTATTTTTGGGTGGTTCCAAATTGGGTTAGCTTTTGGTAGACTAAAGCGTTGTGATTGTCATAGGGAGCCGGCTGCTTACCTAGTATGGCAACCGTTTCTTCAATATTCATTCCTTTGGCCGCAAAAATACTAAGTAGTTGATCAACAGTGATGCTAGTTGAAGGTAGATGAGCATCTGCCTGAATGGAGCTGGAAGAGTTAGAGTCCTTTCTCCCTAGAGGAATTCGAAAGAACGGGCCACCTGATAACGCGACTGAGTTCTTGGCGGCTAAGGCTATTATGTCAGCACAAGAGACTTGCCCTGGACAAGTTGCTTCTAACCTGGATTTTATTTGATTAATCGCTTCAAGTTTCCTGATACCCAAGTTTCTGGAAGCATGTATTTCCGAGTCTCTTGAAGCTAGTAAAATCGATGCATCACATGCCTGCATTGTCAGAGACCGTGCAGCATTTGTCATTTATCGAAGACAATAATATCACCCCGAGTGTCTCAAAGACTCTCAATAATGTAAGAAACCGAATCAATATACCTAGATAGCGGCCGTGTTGGCTGCAGCAACTGTGCTTTTTTTTCCTGACGACTACAACTGTGTTTTAACTACAGATGTAAGCCATTAATGGCTTGGGTATGGCCCCCTTAACAGGATTATATTCAGTTATGATTGATTCTGTGGTGTTATAATGATGCAGTGATGGGAGGAGTGGTGCACATACCAATGTGTATCACTGTGACTTATGATAGAGTTAGTCTTGTGTAAGGCGGTTTTACTTACACTAATATAGTTGTAAAACGGATCCAAACAAAACCCTTTTAGTGGGTAAAAGTGGTTACTGAAACATCTCGTTTTACGATATATTTGTGTAAAACCTCCTAACACAAGTATTTGTGTATAATTTAACATGTTGAAAACAAAAACAAGATTGTGAATACTTGGATAAAACAATGCATGATATATTGATGCTCAGAAGAGATGAAATCATGTTGTACTGTGCATGGAACCTCTCTACCCTCCTACAGGACACAAGTGGACAACCATATTATTTCCTGAACATTGTAAAAGGCTTCAGTTGTCGATGGCCAGAGTAGTAACGGAGATCAGATGCACGCAGTCTTATCACAACGTGAAATACACAAATGCTGTTTCCGAGTGACTTGTAACAGACACTCTACTAGAATAGAAAGCAGCATTATTGTACGAAAGGGAAGCGAGAGTGTACCTGAACTTGACAGTCATGAAAGAGAAGTCTAAGGAAAGCTGCAGGAGCAGTAGCATCAGCAACAAAAATGTTCATCATCTCGTTCCTTACAATGTCTTCCACAAACGGACATGTCGTCTCATAATAATTGTATACTAACTCACTCCCTTCACTTACTCCTCCATGAATCACAAGTATTACTATCACTACTACTTGCAGTATCAGTGTATACTTGCCTTCTATCCCCCTCATTTCTGAAACGATCCTACTCGAGTTTTTGTACTTCAGTGTTTGTTACAGAGTACGATATTGTTGGCAGTCCTAAATGAACCGCAGCAATATATATATAGGTGGTAACCCAAAAACAATTCTAATGTAATGCATGATATTAATAAGAGTAATTTGATAAACGGTACCAATATAAAGACCCTATTTTATAAACAGTACAAACTTCAGTACCAAAATACCAAGTCGCTCACTTCTGCAGGAAGAAGGCGACTTGGTACTATTCGTAGATAAAAGTAAATATTTTGGTATTGATTACGAATAATTGATTATCTTGGTACTGTTTATAAAATAGGATCCGCATGATTAAATGACTTTATCTCGGTATATATCGAAGTTTTATAAAAATGCAGTCACGATAACCTTCAGCATTAATAACTCGACCGTGGTAAATTATCGCTATCGAAATTTAGTACCATGATTAAATGACACTATTATTGAGTACTTTTGTAGGACCTTGAAAAATTATGAAACAAAACAAAGGCAAAACAAATTAGGTAGAGCATTAACTGTGATATCTACAGATTGCCTAAGTACTTGACAGCAAATTTTGAAGATATTACTATGTATGTTTTGTACAATCAAAGGATATTAATGTTGCTATTTTCCTTCTCATGCAAAGAACACATTTTTTTTTGCTGTATAGTTAACGTGGATTAGTTGTTGATTACACGAAATATAATGAAAAAGATTGCATTATTACATCAAATTATGTTTATTTTTTCTTTTAATAGTTTGAGTTTTGAAGTTTTGCAATTGTTGTAGGTCCTTCAAATTTGCTCAACTATTAGGGAATTAGGTACATAACTAAAAGCTTAGCTAAGACTATTAAACTACTCTAATCAAATACGTACTCCGTATTATTTTGATATAAATGTTAATGAGTGTGTGACAATGTTACGATAATTCATGTTAGTCGATCTAGAATTCGGATGCAATTAGGTGATTATGTAGTGAAGAGAGGAGAACAGTAACGACTAACGAGTATAGAGAGTAGAATGAAAGGGCTAAAGGAACTTAAGAAAGTCGTCTACGAAATACAAAATCTCATTTAAATAGACGAGTACTTTGTCATTTTGGATATAAATGACCATGTTAAGAAATGTAGATGAATAACAGGACTCGGAAATAACTTGGTTTCCGCGAAATTTGCCAACAAGTGAAAGCGTAAGTCGCGATAATATTAGCTCTGTCACGACTGATTTATAATCGCTCTTTCATAATTGTAACATTTTTGGAGTCTGATAAAAATTAATTGTTCAATTTTGGAGTCTGATAAACTAAATAATAAATGTTACTCGTATTCATAAAATTGTTTGCGCTTCTTGTATTGTAACCGTCTACTCGTCTAGGCGATTTTCATTTTCAATGTCGGATCGTCTAAAATGTCCTTGGAGTAATTAGATGTCAGTTTCAAAGATGTGTACTTGTATAGTTGTATCCTCTCTTAAGCACAATAAGTCATGAAAATCTCAGTCACGACGAATCTAACTCTTAGGCGTGTAACCATTTTTCGACACATTGCTGCATCAGAACATATGGGATTTGAAAATCGCAACGACGATTTATCAAGCTTGATTATAAGGTTAATGATCAGTTAGTATCTGCTGTGACGAGCCCTTCGAGTAATGAGTGTGCCCTTCCATCCTTTTTGCCTAGCCCTTTGCTCCCACAATGCAGTAACCTTTCTCTGGGCTTCCAAGGCATCCTCAGCTCGTTCTCGAGCTTCTTCACAAGTCTCCATTCCGGAGTTGCATTTATCGGCTTCCTTTTGATATTGAGACGCGATCTTTTTGGCTTCAAGTAGCGCCATTTCTGACCGTTGCTGGTTTTCTAAAGCCTCTGCCTCTTTTTGCCTTAGCTCTTCTGCTACTAGCTCTGCAAAATGCTTCTCCATCTCTTCGCTTACTTCTGGATCGTGCTTCATACAATCTGATAGTTTGACAAAGTTGCATCATTCATTAGTGTTTGTCAGGGACGAAGCTAAGCACAGACTAACCAGGTCATGGCTCAGGGGAGCTTTTTAAGTAAATTATATACGTAATATTTTTTTTCAAAAAAAATAACTATGATTAAAAAGTTTACGATTGTATCAGAAAGAAATGATCGACCGTTACTATAGATTGCAAGAGAGCCCAACCTGTGAATGATGTGTTCAGTCCTGCAATCAAAATATACAGAAATCGTCAGTCCATATATCGTGTACTCAACCTTTCGAACAATGTTCTTTAAGCTATAAGCGAGTTAAAAACCGTGTTTATTCAACTAACTTGGAATTCTCAATGTGACTTAGTGGAGTCATTATATAACGACACTCATAACCTGATTTCAAAACCCATCAGCATTTGTTTTAAGTCGAGTGTAAACGAGGTTCTAACCCCTACAGTTCACGTTAATCTAAAATCAATCGAAAATGTTTATTTTATACATACAACACTTTCACATTAAATAAACGATAGTCGTAATAAGATCAACGATTTATTTCATACATACAACGCTTTCATATAAGATCCATCGAAGAGATGGCGAATAAGATATACCTAGTGGAAGAGAAAGGAAAGGGTAAGAAGAGGAGCAATCGCATTGGCAAGAAGGGCAAGACGAAGAGGAGGAAGTGTGTCGTAACGCGGCGACGCCTTCAAGGAGGTGCCAATAGAGAGGAGGACCAACAATGTAGCCTATAACACACATGCCTAGAATTCCCATTGCCATTTTTAACACCTTTGGGCTAAATATCCCATTTCCTCTCTTTTGATATGGCATTTTTTCTTCACTAATATTTAACCAAAAATGTGAAATGTGTAATTTTATTGAATCTTTAAGCTCTACTTTTTTTTTATTTGTAAAATTTGATGCGAGGATTTTTGTTCGAAAGAGTATTTTGATTTGTTTTTGTGATCTCAGTCACTTTGATTTACTCTTTTGTTATCTTGATTGATGGAAATAGCCAAGTCAAATGTACATGCTAACAAGAAGCCTACTTTTCTGCACTTGTGCTACAACTAATTACTTTTACACTTATATACTTGTGTTATATCATTCCAATTTCCTAAAACCAAACCAACCCTTTTATTTTCGGTATATGTTACATTTTTGGTATATAACTAGCACAAATTCTTATGTCAGACCGAGGTATCCGTCTTAAGCTTAAGACGGAAATCATATTCTCTCACAAAATACCCATCAAAGCTGAGTGGAGAGCACATGGGGGGAGCCCACCTTGTCCCCTCTACCCATTTCCTCTCACAAAATACCCGTTGTAAAATCCGACCCGTCTTAAGCAAGACCTACTGTATAACTAGCCATGTTTGGTAAATAACGGATTAATATTGGTAGAAGCAGGTTATGAAAATAGATTATGGCGTTGTTTGATAAACAATTAAACAATATACTAGTATAGATATTCGCGCGGTTTTGTAGATAGACATTTTAGATAAACTAATAATTATACTAATAGTATTTAGTTCCAGTTAAAATTTAATTATTAAATTACCGATTAGGTTTTGTATTAAGAGGTACAAAAAAAAGGTTCAACACGTTTAATCCGTTTAAAATTGTCGGTTTTACTGCTACTATTTTTTTTTAACTTTGTTTTAAAAAATAATGTTATTATATCATTATATATCCACTAAGGCGTAATATAAACCTAAGTAATATTCTTAAGTAATACAATCAGATAAGATATGTGTTGTAATTATATACTTATAATATATGTTAAATTAAAAAACTAACCGAAATTTAAATGTTCACATGGTATTGAGTTGAGATAGGTATTAAGTTAAAGCATAAGAAAAAAAATATATCATACTAAGTTTTTCGTTTTAGAAGTAAAAACAATACATGAAAACTTTCAACTTGTAGTATATATGTTTGTATCTAAAGACGGAATAATAGAATTATAAAGTTTTTTCTAACAAAGTGTTTGTGGCCATCATGTTTACTTTTAAACATTATAATAAAATATTTCTTTCACATCATGCTTATAACTAGCACGATTTCATTTATGTAACAAAATAAGAATATTCTATTAATATGATTAAGCAACTTCAAAAATATTATCCCCTTATTAAATGTCATAGAATTCTACAGTATATTAATAATTATATGAAATTAAACAGTTTGGGCCAATTGTAGATATGACATAATAAGTCCAATTATAGTAATTTTCATTTAGGCGGGAAAATATTGGAACGTTCTTATTCTTTTAGTATAATGGGAATTAGGTGAAATTAGTAGATTCCGACTTAAATAGTATATTGACCAATTAATCGACTAATTTCATGTGCTTGGTTAATAGCATATTCTGATAATATATTGGTCGGATTCTACTCTTTTTGAATATGCGGCTAATAGCAGCATATTGTAATAGCATATTCAGTTAATACTGAAAAATGATATATTTGTCATATAATCTGTTAATCAACAAACACATTTTCTTATCTGCTAATTTAATATTTTGGTCAAACCTATTATTCAAATCTGTCAATCATATCCTGCTAACGATATCTGTTATCATGAATCTGCTTTTATTGTTTCTCAAACAGGGTTATATAATTAACAGATGATCTCTCCTTTTAGACCAGGCTGACCAGTCATATGTTATCGGACGATCCTATACTCCCGAAGTATATAGATAAAATATAACGATTGGGTTATGCAAAGGTTTAAGACAAAGCCCATTAAATAAGTTAGTTAGCCCATGCACTTCCCAAGTCCAACTCAAATGCCTAAATTTCTACCCTAATCCTCACTATATAAACCATCTCACATCAAACTCAACTCACAGCCTCTGTCTATGTTCTTCTGAAAATCTCTCTTTCATCATTTCTTTTTCAATTTTTTTCTAATTTTTTTTGGTAATCAAATCCACTACTCTTGAAAATTTTGATTTGAAGAACAAACAAATATAGTGAAGTAAATTTTAATTGTAAAATAAAAGCTATATTGTACCGAGAAACTAGTTAATAAAAATACTAGATTTCTTGAATTTGCCAAACAAAAGGCTGTAGCTATACTAATTCCACGTATGAGGAGCTTTCTGGCCGTTTGTTGTTAATTTAATCAACTTTTCTGCTTACCGAGCTTCTTACATTTTTCTCATTTTTAATTATATTTTTTATTTGTATTTTCATAGATTTTGATTGAAAAATGTATGATTAGTTTGCGGTATAGTTGGGATATACTATAATAGAGAAGGGAGAGAAGAGGAGATGGTGTAAAAAGTAGCCATTTTAAGAGACCCTTCTCTTTACATTTAAAAAGGGCATCTTCCAGGCAATTCTGTTTTTTTTCCGCAGTTTTGCGTCTAATGTTGCCTACATTTTCTCATTATTTTGTTTCATTTATTTATTTATTTCTTATTCTTATTTGACTGACGGTGGTGAAAAAGAATATTGAATTTATAATGATTAAGAAACCGAACGCGGAAAGCGAGTCATTTTGAGCAACTAATTAACATTAACATAAGTAAATTAGTCGGATAACCAAGAATTTCGCTCAAGGTACAAACTGATTCGATCACTTTACATATGATAAAAACATTATTCTAAATGATCTTAAATTAAAATTGCGCTTGATCGGACCGCTGTTAAACACCTTGTCGGACACCAACACTCGTTGGACACATTTAAATGTATCGATACCTATAAACGAGGAATGATAGGTTTCTAGACCCAAAAAAAATATTGATTAACAAATGGATTTGGATGAAAAATCGGAACACATTAGGTCAAGTTTACTTTTAATTATTTAAATTTAATATTAAATACATTTATAAAAACAAAATTGTACATTACTCCAAAATATATTTCATTCAACTCCACCCTACTAAATTATTTTTTCACATTTGCCGAGACGTGTTTTACGCGGTAAATATCATCGGCTACGTATTTGCAAAAATTATAAAAGTTAGATATTAATAATGTACTCGTAAAGACGAATCAAACAAGATCACACATGAATATATTTATGATAACTTATGAATAGTGTATAAAAATGAAAGTGGAAGAGTTGAGTTGAAGGGAGGAAGTATTTTATTAAATTTAAATAATGTGTCTCGTGTCATCAATTTCATGGGATGCGCAGTGTCACGTATCTGTGTTGTGTCCGTTCTACGAGATACTGATAATGTTGTCAAAAGTTTGGATCTTTTAAGTCTTGAACCTCCAAGTGACATTTAATGAGATGAAATGAATTTGGAAATATGCATGCCATTTGAGTGATCAGCAATGACCTGAACTGGACACCAGAAATTTCTTGACACATCGACTATTTCAGTGAATGACCTGAAAGTGTTACGGTTTCATGACATTTGAGTACAGTGACCTGAAATGGTCACCGAAACTTGCAATGTTGCAACGTTGGGTGTGTGGAGTGGAAATTTGGAATATAAAAAATTGAAGCACCGAGTCTAGAGGATGCTTAAAGCAAGTTTGCCACAAAATCAGAAAGAAAATTTCGACATTATTTTGTGTATTTTCGACATTATTCTTCAGCTGGAATGGGTTTCGCTTCTTGGAAATAGTCGTGCCTGAAATGATGTATGAAAGTATGAAACAGTTAGTAAAAAGGCAGTGCGTGCATGAAGGTGGCGTGAAAGACAACTGAAATAATTCGTCTATTGAACACATAGCAAGACTGATCATGCACTTACTGAATCTTTCGGCTAAGCTGATAAAGACCAGTTCCTGCCATTGCCACATTTACGCTGAAAAGGTTCCAGTTTTTCTGCAGTTCGTAGAACACATGTTTTAGCATACTTGGGCAGTGTTCACGGACAATAACAAACCCAAGGAGCATCGCCAGGATTCAGGTTAACGGGAGACACCATGAGCAGAAAGAAATTTGCATAAAATCAGAAATTTAATTTGTTTCAGGTATCATGAAAAGATTGTTGGAGGCTAACCCATACAACTAATTTCTAAACCATAAGGGTCTATCACAACGATAGCAGAGGGGAAATAAATAAGCACAACGATAACAAAAATCCCAACTCACAAACCCATTCAGCATCACATAATGCGAGCTGTTAACATTTCGCACTACAAATTTAGCATTAGTGAAGATATAACAAGGTAATGGGAATGACATAAGAATGACTAGAGATAACACCAACCTCATCGGTATGTCAACTGTACTGTACACTACTACAAAGCCATGCAGGATTTATTACCATCTTAAAAACCGAGTTTTGCATGCTGTGGAGGAAAGAGAGAAGAACTCACAGGGGTAATTACTGTACTGTAGCGAGACCATATAATGCCAGTACATGCAACCGCTGAGAGAAAGGAAAATTAGTGAAGGGTCATATTAGAGCATTAGAAGTTACAGAAGTATAAACTTCATTTCCATCAAAGGAGCACAGGTGATATTATGCAAGATGTTAATTCTAATCAGTAATCTGGCAGATAACTCAGATACCTATTTGCTGAGGATATGATAGGTTCTCAGGCGGTTTAGCGAAGTCTGCAATGTTGGCTATACTGATACCCCATTTGAATGTGGGGGCCCAAAAGTGAACTGCACCAGAAATAAGTCATAGGAGAGATCAATTAGACATGCACAATGACACTAATACTCGTTATAAGATTTCAATCAAGGAATCAGATTGAAAGTTCTACAATCATGTGAGAAAAGAAGTCGTCGAAAATCACCAATACTCTCAATTAATCATCATCCAAAAAAGCAAGGTAGCCAGCCACTAGTAAAAGGTTCTTTAGTAATCATAAACATCGTCATTACTCATTAGTCATTACCCAGAGCAAAACTAGGCTTTATCTCCCAACATTATCATCTCATTCATTACCTCACAAGCTTTAGACATATTTAGTTCAAACTCTGACAAGGCTCTTGCTTGGTAAAACCTCTTTTAAGTATAAAATGTGACACTAAGGCTACTACTTGGCCAGACCCGGTTTATGCTACCCCGTTATTAGGTATGGTACAACAGCATATCAGACTGAGGTTTGATCTGAATGTTATCGAGGCTCAGAGCAACTAACCTTCTATCATCAAGACTAATGCAAAAGCCCCTCTTTCTAGGAGGTCAACAATTTGATGCATATTAGACACCAACGGACCCGTCAACCAACATCAACACCCAATTTTGACGGACAAGATATTGACTTATATAACTATATAGGCACTCATTTTTTGAAGCTCGGTTTTTTCAGAAAGATATACTTTTCAAATAAGAATCATTGTATCGATTCAACATGAAAGCACAAAATGAGATAAAACATAGTTTGAGTAATTCAATGCAAGAGATTCAACAAGACTATCTCACAGTGTGCAACTGGTTTTGGGAAAGACGGTTCGAGGATATGCTACTGCTGTACCATCAAACCTATAGCTTTGCACTTTTGCATATAACTGAAGTATTGCATAAGCATAACAGATTGGAGAAAACACACCAATCCACTAGCATTTATCAAAGCTCGAATCTAATCCGAAGGTTTGAAAAATGTAGCAATGCTATATAGTCCACAAATTTGATAACAAAAAATGATTATCAAGTCAAAAGCTTGGTTAAGACAGACCCTATGACTGGATAAACATGAGCCTGCTGTAGAATTGTTTTACCCAATTTAGTTGAATTATTACATTGTAATTAACTATAATTTTCTAAAGCTTATACGTTCGAGCTTCATGATCCCCCCCCCCCCCCCAAAAAAAACCATAAAATAATAATTCATCTCCAATTTTAGGTTTGGGCCGGCGGTTACTTCACCTATATGGGCCGCCCCAATTACCCGAATTCTAAATGTTTGGTATGTACTCTTTCCGTTCCAATAATTTGTTTACACTCCATTAAAGTACCCTTCACAAATAATAATTCTGATGTTCATTAGATATCAAAGGATCCCACAACCAACATCAACACCCAATTTTAACGGCCAAGAGACAAACTTTTTATAACCATTCATGTTTTAAACCTCGCACTTTTCATCACGATAGGTTTTTCAATTAAGCGTCCTTGTAATCTTGTATCAATTCAAGATGAAACCATCACAAAATAGCTCAAATTATGGCTTTGAGCCTTTGGCTCTTTGAATAGTTTAACACATGGGATTCAACAGGACTGCCTCACAGTGTGCGGTAGATTTTGGGAAAGACGATTTAATGGTATGCTACCAGTATACCATCTTACCCATAGTTTGCCTCTTAACTGAAGTACCGCATAACAGATTGGTTCAAATCTTAAACACACACAAATCCACTAGCATTAGTAACATTAATCAATTAATCAAAGCTATATATATTCCGAACATTTTAAAACGTAGAAACCATATAAAGTCCGTTAAACGTCCACAAATTTGTTAACAAACAATGATTAACAAGTCAAAAGCTTGGTCAAGTCGGACCCAACGACTGGATACTAAAGCTCTCCCAGCTGCTACGGGGCAAGCCTCTAAGTTACCGAGCTGAAAACTCGACTTAAAACCCGAAAAGTTAATACCTTCCTGCCATAGAACTGTAATACCTAATCTTCCTAACCTTCCTGCAATCCTGCCATTATTATAATCTGTTTTTTCACCATAACCACAATGCCTAATAACTCCATCTAACAGCAAATTCAGTACATTCATAATCAGAATTATAGAAGATGGAAGAATTTCAATAAAAGTTTCAATCTTTTCATAACTCAAATCATAATTCATGATCCAAAATTATCAGAAATCAAACAAAAGATAATCAAGCAAAATAAAAAAACACCAGGTTATTCTCCAATCTTATAACACAAATAGACTAATCAAATGTACACTAATTATAACAAACAATCCATAAAATAAGAAAATCTCAATTTAAAATTATAGAATATATACATACATAACAAAAAAATGGAGAGATAAAAAAGTACTAGTTTTGGGGCCTGCGGGATGGTTCCATAGAGCTTGAAGCTTAGAGGACGCCATTAAGGAATGAATGAAGTTAATTAGAGAGATTATCTCTTTATTCAAGGAAAATGTTGTTGCAAAAATGTCAATTGTCTTACTTTTCTGGACTTTTTTTATAAAAGTAAATATTCTTACTTTTTGGCCATAAATTCTCAAATATACTTATGCCCCGTTTCTTTTGGTTGAATTTTGCTAACTTTTCTGAACTAAGTTTATTTGAGCTGAACTGAACTGAACTGAACTTACTTATAGGACCTGAGCTGAACTGAACGTATAGGAGCTGAACTGAACTGAAGTGAATTTATAGGAGCTGAACTTTTTTGAACCTAATTTTACTTAATTGAATAGAACTTATAGAATCTAAACTTTACTAAACTGAACTTTATTATTATTATTATCTTTTGGAAAATGCTGTCATACAAAAAAAAAATATATATATATATACTCTAAAACTTAAGGTACGATAATAACATTTTTTTGATTTATATACATTTATTTGTTCATACAGAGTACTACGTTTACATTACGATACAAAAATAAATCAAATATTACATCATTTTATAACCATCTATTTCCATATCATCATCTTCCTCATCAATTTCTTATTCATCTTCACTATCACTCTAAACAACAAATTCATTGTATCGCCAAATGTTTTTTACTATCTTGTTTCGTACCTTGAATATGGCATTTTCCGCTTATCATCAAACATGCATGAATCTACTATTTCTTGAATATTCACGTCATGTTGTATAATAGGTATTTCAAGAGTATGCATCCTTATAACATTATGGAGTGTGAATGTAGAAACAATAATAGACATTTGATACTTTTGTGACATTCGGGACATATTTTTTAACACTTTCCACCTTTCTTTCAATTGACCAAATGTCATTTTAACTTTCATTCTCAATGATGAATGTTGATAGTTGAAATACTCTACAATTCATTTGGGCGGTCTCAATGATAATGTTTGTATCCAATAATTAATGTTAAATGTTTTTATATCAGTTTTCATAAATAATATATTATGCATAACTTTTCATAAATTTGTAAGAATTGAACTTTTCTGAACTGAACTTATAAGAACTGAACTTATAGGAGCTGAGCTGAACTGAACTTATAGGAGCTGAACTGAACCGAACTGAACTTATAGGAGTTGAACTGAACTTATAGAGGGGACTTTAAGTCCAAAAAAGCAGAGCCTTAATCTAATTTTATATTCTCTAGCGAGTCTAGTACTCTAGTCTCTTGTTTTGGGCCACAAATTCTCAAATATACTTAGTCTGAATTTACGGTTAAACGAGGTGCATAAGTTATTGTAAAGATATTACACGATCTATTATAATTTTAAGAATAATTTAAAATGTTAGATTTTTTTATAGAAAAAGCTATGTAGTGACGATGAGAAACATTAAACAAAGTGAATTCCAACTATAAATCAATAATGTTGTTATTTTTATTTTTTTTATCGAATTTGCAAAAACAAAGAGTATATTAATTTTTTTTTGGTAATTGTAGTTCTTGGTTGTGTACCACTGTGCTAAGACCGCTAGCTAACCCATGCCAAACCCCACAAATTTCAAGTTTACGAGTTTAAGCGAAACATACAAACCAACAAGCGTGGTCATGACATATAAGTTTTTGTTTGTTTTTCTAGCTTATTACCTCAACGATCGATTACAAGACTACTTAGATAGATGAAAGTTGAAACAAACTTTTGATATACGCTAAATATTCATTTGTTATCGCTTATTAAACTTTTGACATTCGTTAAATATTAATCTTTTATCGCTTATTAAACTTATTCATTCAACCTCACTTGACTACTCCATTAATCACTACGAAACTCAAATTAGAGAGCAAATGAACATGGATTCCCCCAAATTACCTCACAATACTTCACTTCAACGCCTTCAAAACGTCGAAAACGTACACGTTTTCCCTCAAATTCTTCCCCAATTACTTCTATTTTGCTTTAATTTCTTATTTATATTATCAATTCACAGTCTAATTTCAATGAAATTTTCAAATTATAATCCCTAATTATTTTGCTTAATGTATGAAATTGCAGAGAATTGTTAGGGTTATGGAGCTAGCCGGAGGAGTGATGGATGAACTCGCCAACCCAGGTGGGCCCCGCAAGGATTTGCTCAACAACAATTGCGGCGAATTCATGAAATTAATCAAGGTCTTTTTATCTTCAATTTGTTTGGAAACTATCTTTTATTATGTAATGGCGGAACTAAGGGGGCTAGCAGGGACGCTCACCCCCAGAGCGATTAGAATTTGAAACTTAGTTAAAATTTTCGGGTTTTTTTAATAGTTTACCCCTTTCCCCGCAATTTGCTGGAGCTATTGAGCATTGGGGGTAATGTTATTGTTGTTTAAACAAGTAATTATCATGAAGTACTCAGTATTATGTTATGAATTCTGCATTTGAGCTCCCTTCAAACGGGTCATTTTTGTATGAAACAATAAGACGGAGTTTTGAGACCATTTTACATCCAAATGTGACCACTTTGGGAAGAAACATTAGCTGAATCATTGTGGTTACATTTGACCATAAAATGGTCACGAAACCCTGTCCTATTGTTTCAGACGAAATGGCGGTCTGAAACAAGAATTTGCGGTGATTCTGGTATGTGATGTGGGATTAGCTAGAAAAAAAAATCTGGGTTTTCGTTCCTTTTTAGGGAATATGAGTTTGTAGTTTCTTTCAGTTTTACCAATTAAATAATTCCAAATTCGAGCTAGTTGGGATCATAAGTGTTCTTAGGGTGTTAAAGATGGAACTTTACGCGAAGCTGTTGAATTTTGTGGTTGTATTTGGTTGTTGATGTCGAATTTTTTCTGTTTGCAAGATAAATACGAAATAGTTGATGAGCGTCTTTTGGGTTAGTGTTCGTATATTGGAGTTGTAAGCTTTTGAAATATGTTGATGTGTGTGTTTGTCTGCACGAATAGGATATTCAAGTGACCTTGCGTGAAGAAATTAAGAGTGTTTGTGAGTATCGGCCATTTGAGAAGTGTGATTACAGTGCGAGGTTATCTAGTGAAATCGCGTGCAAGAAGCTAGAACATGTCATTGCCCAGCTGAATTCAATGAAAGAGATCGTTGATCAATATCTGAGTTTAGCTTAAGGAGAATCTCAAGTAAGTTGATTTACATTGTGAGAGATCCTTTTGCTATTAGTGATTTCTTATGATTTACGGAGTACAATTTATGAATCATATGGCTTCATTGTTTAAAGTGATAATTGTGATGGTATTCTACTATTCTTTACCTTCCAAAGTTTGAGATTTTATGACTAAAAGAGTAAAAGAATAATTCTGCATTGTTAGAGACTTAGAGGTTCTCCCGAACACAAATGTGCGACTTTGTCTTGTTTGATGTTGAACAGTTTTACTCAATAGCTGATCTTAATCGGAAGCTTCAGTGCGAAACTGTTAAAAGGCGAACTTATGAATCTCACCTGCCTTAATTGTCTTACATCTGAGTGTTGTGATTTGTTGTTAAGAGCTTCTAGAATATGTCTTTTGATATTGTTCACAGTTACTTCATCATTTTAGCGAGGACCAATTTTCATTGCTAAGGTATTAAATTGAACTAACGTTGTAATAACAAAAGAACTTGGCAAGTAGTAATGTGCTTCCTTGATGCTGCCTTGGAATATGCTCGAGTTGCTGAAATGAGTTTAATGGGTTGATCCTTCAGTGTCTTCACCTTCTTGACGCATTGTAAAAATGTTGCCTGCAACGCTGCTATATTCATGAGCTTCATAGAAGCAATGATGAAAGGGTGTACAAATGGAAGTAAAATATTTATGCTGCAATGTAAAATAATTTTGTATAATTGCTATAGTTTGCATTTTAATGGTTTATCGGTCTTCTTTTTCTTGGACTAGGAAGATAACACATGTAAGCGTCAATGTGAAGAACGAGGAGGTGACTATCTATGGTTTCAGCCACTGCTATGAAATTCATAAATTCCAACTTTTCTTTTGCAAGCCCAAAGGTGAAGCTGTATCCCGTTTTGCTGAATGACATGAAAGAAGCCGCTGGTCTGCTGTAGGGAGCATGAGGAGATTAGCTTGATTATTAAATCAGTAATTCTAGGAAATTTCAGCTGTATTTTCTCTAAATGATAAAACCGAATACTTCTGTATGAGAATCAATTTTCTGAGACAATTTCACTCATCTTCCCTTATGTAGTCTAACACTGTCGATTATTACCGGAGTTTAAGCTTCTGACTCGGAAACATATTTAAAATGTCAAATGTTTCATCTTAGTTCCATTTCTACTGCACTCCCATCATGAGTGAAGAGCTGTACCTGAACCAATGATTAGCAATGGCATCACTTAAATACCTACAAAATCGACTCTTCATATGTTTGTATCTATGCTCTGGACGTGTCGTGCAATGCTGCACATCAAGTGTTTAAAGCCAGGGCCATGGTCCAAGCTTCGCTGGTCTTAAATTCCGAATCACACGGTAGTTTACAAAGCCACTTCTGCATATTCTTATTCATAGGGAAAGAGGTATGCACTAACGAGCAAGCTGGGTTGCAGACTTGTGGTCCCACACCATAAAAACAACAGAAAAGCAAAAGAGATGGTAGTATAAAAGCAAGACATTCGATATTGACCAACTTACTTACCTGGACGGGGTCTATGAGCGATAAAGAAGGCTCATGGCTTAGGCTTGTGGTCTCCATTGCACACAAGGAGGTGCGCCTGCCTAACGTTTCCCATATGTGGGAGAGCGTACGTCAAAATTTGTTATTGTGGGGGCCTGCGTTCGCGCGGCCCCTGTCCCAACTCTAGTTATAACTGTTTTTTTTTCTTTGTACACTTCTCCCTTAGAAGTGTGTTGCCCAAATTTCCCTAATGAACACCATCTAAATCTTGATATACAACGTTATCCTATGATCCAGTTCTATTTCACATGATAAATATATTTAGTTTTTACAGGCTCTATTAGTATATATGAATTGGACATCGTAGTCTTAACGTACATGAATTGGACATTGTAGTTTTGATGGTCTAGTTTGGCATGCGAGCTAGGAACTTCGATATATGGTTTAGTTCGGCCTGAATCCAACATCAAATCTATCATCGTTGCTTTATTTCAATTGGAGGCTCTTTAAATGGTAGATGTATGTCTTTCCGGTCCTGGTTATTCTGAATATATAAAAGCGAGATATATATAAGGATGTCCCATGATATTTACTACGGAGTATCTTCTATTTGCTGGCAAAACAATCCCACAACGATAATTTATTATAGTTCGACCCCACACGTCGATTTTAAAACGGATCGAATTACCTTTTCACATACGGATTTTACTCTTTTGCATACAATTTTTCATTAACTTTTCACATCATACCCCTTCTCTGATCCTAGACAAATTAAGTCTCATACGTACATTTCCCCTTATATTGAATATAGTTGTTCGAAACACTTGAATATTGGAGTATAATTTTTTCAATTAGTGAAGTAATTTTGTTATATAACAATTATAATTATATTTTGGTGTTAGGGTTTACCAATTGTTTAGCCATTATCTACTTAGGAATGCTGTAATACACTTTTGAGTCTGAGTCTTAGTGTTGCGTGCAATACAGCTATTGCTATACTTTTGATGATTGTGAATGTTACAGACACTACGTACGGCCAAATAAATGCGTATCAAATCATCAAATTTTTTTTATCGAAATGTTGGAGCGTGGGTGAGGGAAGTGCGGGTCAGGGGGGAGGCTGAGGTCGGACGACGTTCAAAGTCGGCCAGTATGAGGTTTGTCGGCAATAATATTGACCGGAGTTGGTGAACGGAGTAGGCGGTGGGTTGGTGTTAGTGGCTTGGTGAGTCAATTGGGGGAGTGGTGGAAAAATGACAAGGACAATATGGTAAAAGACGTATGTGAAAGAGTAAAATCCGTATGTGAAAAAGCACGTCCCTTTTAAAATGCTTAGCCCTGGCAAATGTAACCGTCATGCAGCCATGCAGTGAGCACAAACCGAATTCTTCTTTCGCCTTTTACTAAAGAATACCGTGTGCTCGCTGCTTTTGAGTGGCATACGTTAATTTTTGAGGGGTTCTTTAAAATAGCCACCATCAATCCCTAGTTCAATACTTATTTCATATCTATAGATATTTGTATTTATGCCATGTTTGTAATATATGTAACGATGTCAAGGAGAATGGAGCTTTCCTTTTTCCACTACCGAGATAAGTGGATATGGTGAAATGGTGAATTTGGTTGAACCTTTCTTTCACCCTTCACCAGTAATAATCACTTGAGCTCCGACAGAAGAAAATTTCATTAAGGCAAAGTCCTGAGAATGTCTTATACGGAATACCGACTCGTGATGAATTTGGTTGACCCTTTCTGTAATCCTCACCGGCAGTGGCGTATCTAGGATTTGATCATAGGGGGTGCAAATTAACAATGATATCGGCAACGGGAAGAAAAATTTAAACATACAAAAAAAAATGTGAGACTAAACTAAAAAAAATAATTTAAAATATTCAAAAATTCGAGTAAATATAAAAAAAATTAAAATTGTGAGTATATAATTATTTACCATAAAAGACATCCCGTCGTAAAATCCAAAAAATTGGAGCTCAATATATACATAATACTTTTGTTTATGTTAAATAAATAGTATTTGAATACAATAAAAATTGAACATGAAAATGTAGGATAATTAAAGTCTAAAACTATGCATTAAATGACATTAAAGACACATTTATTATTACTAAATGAAATAAATATGGAAAAAGCTCACTTATAAGATTTGAACCCGTGACCACTAAGATAAAAACTAAGTTACTAACCATTGCACCCTTAATGGTTTTTTGATTTTCAATAAAACTAAAATGTAAATATTTCAAATTAGGGGGCCTGCACCCACTGCACCCCTTGGATACGACCCCTGCTCACCGGCAATAAACACCTGAGCTCCGACAGGAGAAAATTTCATCACGGCAAAATCCTGAGAATGTAAGATATATTTATACCGATTAACAACTTTAGCTCTGAAAGTTGGTATCAATTTGGACATTCCCTCCCTGAAGTCATACTGACAATGTATTTCTCCAAGGAGGCTCTCGGCAATTTTCAATCGAAAATAGTAGTGTAGGGTTGTAGACCGATGGAAGCTCAACTTGAGAGATGCATGGTGATATGACTGGTATCACTAAGAACCAGGAAGGTATCTTGGGTATATACTTGGTTAACATCCCACACCAAAAAATAATAATAAAAAGGATAAGAAAACGCGGTATATAAGCAAGACATGAACGATCAAGCAATATACTTACCTGGACGGGGTTTATGAGCGATCAGGAAGGCTCATGGCTTAGGCTTTTGGTTTCCATTGCACACAAGGAGGTGCACCCACCTAACGTCTCCCATATGTGGGAGAGTGTATGTCATAATTTGTTATCGCGGGGGCCTGCGTTTGCGCGGCCCTTGTCCAACTCTAGTTGTAATTTTTTTGTAAAGTTTTTCCCTGTAAATTTTTTTCAACTTTTTCAAAATTATCATTTTAAGTCAGAGATGCCCAAATTCTCAATCTTGATATACAACGCTGTCCTAATATCCAGATTCACCTGACAAATATATTTAGTTTTTACAGGCTCTACCAACGTATATGAATTGGACATTGTAGTTTTACCCAGTGCGCACCAAAGGCAGCGGCTGCGGGCTCCCTCGTTAAATGAATTGAAAATTGTTTTTGACGGTCTAGTTTGGCTTGAGAGCTACGAACTTCGATAAATGGTTTAGTTCGGCCCGAATCCAACAACAAAACTATCATCGTTGCTTTATTCTATTGCATGCTCTTTGAATGGTAGATGTATGTCTTTCCGGTCCTGATTATTTTAAATATATAAAGCGAGATATATATGAGGATGCCCCATGATATTTATTATCTTCTATTTGCTGGCAAAACAATCCCACAACTAATTTATTATAGTTTGATCCCACACGTCGATTTTAAAACGCTTAACCCTGGCACTGTAACCGTCACGCAGGCCTGCAGTGAGCACAAAGCGAACTATTCTTTCGTCTTTTATTAAAGAATACCGTGTGCTCGCTGCTTTTGAGTGGCATGCATTAATTTTTGAAGGTTTTTTTTATTTATAAAAGAACCACCATCAATTCCTAGTTCAATACTTATTTCATATCTACAGATAGTTATTTGCATTCATGCCCTGTATGTAACTATGTCATGGAGAATGGAGCCTGGGTTTTTTCCGTTAATATGTTCTCGACTTCTCGTCTTTGCCAGCTACCGAGTTAAGTACATGATGAAGTTGGTTGACCCTTTCTTTCATCCTTCACCGGCAATAATCACTCGCTCTCCTAGTCTCCGACAGGAGAATTTTTCATTGCGGCAAAATCCCAAGTATGTATTATATGGAATAACGACTTTAGCTCTGATTGTTGGTATCAATTTGGAGTCTCCCTCCATGAAGTCATCCTGATAATGTATTTCTCCAAGGAGGAGGCTGTCGAAAATTTTCAATCGAAAATAGCAGTCTAGAGTCTAGACCGATAGCGCAGATGAATTTGAGAGATGAATGGTGATATCACCGAGAACTAGGAAAGTATCTTGGGCATACTTGGTTAACATCCCACACCATAAAAATAACGAGAAGGTATAAGAGAAAGCGATATATAACCAAGACATGAACGATGAAACAACATACTTACCTTGACGGAGTCTATGAGCGATCAAGTAGGCTCATGGCCTCCATTGCACTTTGGAGGTGTGCCTGCCTGAGACACCCATTGTGGGAGATTGTACGTCATAATTTCTTATTGCGGGGGCCTGCCTCTGCGCGGCTCCTACTCAAATTCTATTTTAATTATTAGCCTTTCAGAAATAAATCTAGTTCATCTAATGTTTTCTCATGATTTTCTGAACAAAATGATATGTACATAAAGTTTGAAATTTAAAAAATTATATAATACGCCATAAAATTATATTCACAATACCTTCCCCTTTCCTTTTTTGGTAAACTTTTATTCTTATTTTAATCACATTACCCCACTACAATACTCATACTTTATCTTATTTTAATCACTTTACCGCACAACAATAATTATTTTAATCACTTCACTGCACAATAATACCCCACAATACATTCCCTCTTTCCAATCACCTTACCCCACTACATTACTTTTGCTTATTTAATTCAAAACCTTAAAATTTGTGTCAAATGGGAAGGGGGAACATTGTTCTGAATAGGAGGGAGTATCAAACTAGCCCGAATTCAGGTAATAGGGCTGCGACGGTGGATCAGCAGTGTAATACCCGTAAAATCCGTAAATAAAATATAAAGGAATTTAAAAAAAAAAAGTTGATAATAATAAAGATATTTGTGAAGCTAAATGCAATAGGTGATAAAATGGAAAATTTGGTAACAATACGATTACCGCGATCTTGAGTCGCTAAATTTAATAATAAACTTTATCGTCACACATTGAGAATAAATGATAGTAAAATACAATCCTTAAATAAATTCACCCATGATAAAACAAGAAAGAACATATATAATTCTGGTGTCGATAATTGGTGAAATTGTATTGCATTTCGAAGTTGCATAAATCAACGTCTCGCGAATCTTTTTCCGTCGCGCGAAAACCCGACTCAAACACCAAATCCTAGCTGCCATAATGAGGGAAATAGACCCCCTTCTCCATGCTTGTGCCGCCCTACCTACACATCCCCCTTCCCAACACTTTTCTTTTTGTCTTTCCCATAACCACCCTACACCCCTACTCCCCCTCTTCCCAACACCCTTCTTTTTATTCTTCCCATAACCACTCCTATTAACTCCTTACTCAAGCTCCCACCAGAATTATTAGCTCACTCAAACACTATCAACACAAAAAAAAAAAAGAGAAGAGAGAAGAAGAAGAAGAAGAAGAAGAAGAAGAAGAAGAAGAAGAAGAAGAAGAAGAAGGAGAAGCTAGGAGGAGGATCTTGCCTATACACTAAGATCTTCACCTTGTAAGGACTAAAATACTAAACTCTCAGCATTTTATTATCATTCAACACTTAATCTTGAGTAAAACAAACCCTTTAACGAACTATAAGAGTCTTCATACATGCATGCAAGAACCTATACACATAACAATCATCAAAGTGTCAAATCCGGAGGTTGATAATTAACAGAATAAAAATCCGAATTAAACTTGTTTTATTGCTATGAAAAAAATATGTGTCTTAGGTCTTCCTGTCTATAATACGTGTACAAAATTTTGTCATAATCCCATAAGTCGTTTGCAAATGAAAAATCATACAAAAAGAACATGACTCTGGACAATCAAATCCGCTAGTCTCAATGTTTGTGTCTTAAAAAGTAACTTAAAGGATTAATTAGGATAAACCCTTTTATAACAATAAACTTCAATGAATATAGAGTATATTAGGCCCTGGAATCAACTCATTTGAATTTATAATCTTTGGAATCTACTTAAAACAAATTTGTGACTCATATTCTGACCACTAGTTAAAGATCCGACCAATAGTACATCTTAAACCTATTTTTGGCTAACATTATATAAATATAAAAGTTGGTAGACTAAATACTAGACCTATTGGAGTTGTTTTCGTCCAAGAATATTGAGTATTTGATTTTATATGATTTTTGTAACACAAAATGACAATCTGGAAATCTGATAAAATATTGTTCTTTAGATTGATAGTTGAGAATCTACCATTTTCGAATAGACCACTAGTAAATAAAGTTATACTAAAGATAAATTCTTGATATTTGACTATGATAAACTTTAATGAGACACATGCATGTTGGCCTTTTGAAAACCGATATTTCGACTATTTAAACACCCGAACCAGCCCAAAACTTTCTGTGACTCGGAAACCGTCACGTTTTACTAAACAGAAATTTCAGAGGCCTGAGAGTCGTTTTTGGACTGTTAATATTTGACACTTAAAGTTGTAGGACATCTTAAAGAATCCAACCTAACTGGTATTACCCCAAAAAGTTAAGTAATGAAGGAGTTATGACGTTTTGAAGTCACTGTTCAGAATCTGTAAAACCGTAAAGTATGTATGAGATAATGAACTTGTATAAACCAAGTGTATAAGCTATAACTTGTTAAACTAAAAGCACCAACTTGATAAAATACTCTTAAATATTATGACCATGAACTTAGTTTGCTTTCTTAAGAATAAAACTCGGAACAAAACGTTCAAAATGGAAACATACCAAAAACCGAGTAAAATACATAAAACCATTTGAACTAGTTAGGGACCGACTTGAATAATGTAGTAACGAGTACTTTATGTATATTGTAGACTCGGGATTTGTAGAAGGAGCACTTTAAACTTCTAGACCAACTCATAAGGTAAGGGAAACGTTTGTCCATACACTATTCTTGAACTATTGAGTATTGTTTCAAATGTTGTTTGGTGTATAATGTTTATAATGGTTGTTATTATAAGTTTGGATTATCGTGATGAAATATTGAAAAATAATTGATGTTATTACATCCTTTGAAGTGTTGAAATATAATAAATGACTCATACTTTTAAGAGTTTGAAAACCAAAACCGTTTGATCTTTTGTACAAGTTATGGAGATGGTTAATCTCAAGAAATGGATTTAATTGTTTGGAAATGGTTTTGATTTTTGGTTTGAACGGTTTTGGTAGAGGGGTAGGTTGTTCCCAAATAATAAAAGGGGACCTCCTATACAGAGCTTTTGGTGGGGGTTAGTTGATCGAGACCCCGTCCTCTTATCTTCCTCCTTGGGGTTGGCCCTTGGAGGGGTGTGCACACTCGGGATTTTTGGACAGTTATTGTACATGGTTTGGTGAACCCCGTCTTATCCGGACTAGGGCGAGGGAATCCTCTCCATACGGCCTCTATCCATTACTTACTAAAGAAAGTGAAGAAATGTTTTCTTCGAAGGAAAGTGTCTTAAGGTTTGGAAGGACTAACTATTTTTGGATCGTATTTTCTTATTTAGAAACTTGAACTTCTCAATGATATTTACTTTCTTATGAATTCTAAATTTTAAGTAAAATTCTTATTTATTTTTTGGTTGTTTACCTTACTCAACATTATTGTTGACCCTCTTTTGTTTTTGTTCTTAATTGGAACTGCTATGACCACTATTGTGAGAGCAGATCGTGTGACAGGTAATCCAAGGAACTAGGACGTGGGAAACACGGGAGAGCGCGCGCGTTATTGTTTTTATTGGAAACCAATGTTTAGACAATTATCTTTATTTTGCATCATCAAACTTATTCGCTTCCGCAAACATTTGGATTTGGTTGTAACCGGATTTTACTCTTTGGTTTTTAATTCACATGGACATTTACCCCTTTGAATTACATGATTTAAATACGTCTACTACAATTGGTTCAAATGTGACACATCCATATTCCGTATTTTACATGAAAACTCTATTTTTAAATATAACGGATTATGGGGGTGTTACAAGCAGCCACCGACCCAAGTCCGAAAGTGGAAATCAATGGGACAATGATTATTGAAATATACACCGTAGTAGTTACAGTGTAAACACAACGGATTAGATTAACCTCGCTATGTCGTGGTATGATGACCAGTGCCTTGAAAGCTTAGTCGTCGTCAACATGGTGATGTCAAGCAAAGAACGACGTTCCCCAAGGTATACACAACGCCCTCCTATTGTACACCTAAAAGGAGGAGAATGAACTCGTAAGACATTGCATAGATTAATAAGGAACCAAGAAGAAAATTTTTGGATGAGTAAAATGATTAAGAAAGGTTCTTATTTATAGTATAAAGGGAGATTAAAAACACATGTGGTTATTAATGTAAACACAAGTCATTGATAATGTGAGAAACAAGAAAAATGTAGCCTCTAAAACAGACTACACTGTGACTCGACTATGCAACGAAAACAATATTTTGCTGGTGACAAACAAAATAGACCTGTCACGCAGCAGTACATCACGTGTCGTGCGTGAGGAGAGTTCATACTAGCCTTTATAAATTATAATAACATGTACCTAGTAAATTGACACTTAAGCATATAAATAAGGCAACTAGTTTTGCTACCCGTGAAAATCACGGGTTATCTCTGGATATCCTTTGGCCATTTTATAATATATTTTTTCTTTTAAATACGATGTGGGAAAAAATGTGATCAATTGGTATCTTCATTTTTTTATTATTCGCTTTTTTATTCTTCGACTTAAAAATAAATAGGCATTAGAAATATTTGTTACCAACATGTCATGATAATTTATCCTTACTGTTAAATCATATCGCGATAAATAACATTTAAGATCTTATAAAAACTTTCGAAAATTGAAGATCAGAATAACATCATGTTATCTACATTATGCTCTTTTATAGTTTGACTTGTATGCTAAACTATTTAGAGTTATAATTAACATGTACACAATGTTTTATTTTTTGTGTTTTGTTGTTTACTTTATTGTTTACTTTATTACTAACCACCATTTTTTTATAAGTCACAATAAACGGAATTTGTGAAACAACACCACATGTGTGCACTAATGTATTAATATGGATAATAATGTATTGTTTGAATGGACAAAAGAAGAAGAATATGGTCGTATAAAGTCAAGGCAAGGGATTCACTTTATAGATCTTGAGATACAAAATATTAGAATATGAATATACAACTCGATTATCAATTCGCTAATTAACAACGTTGCCGAGTGTTAAACCCCATATAAGAAAACAGTAATATCATCATGTTTATCCATTAATTCTTATAACCGATATATTTAATTACTTGTACCAAATATCATCTTATGTCTTACATAGTTAAGGACAATTCACTACACCATAGTTGTATTTAACGAAGTAAACCATTATTTCTCTTAAAATATATTTTTATATATACATAAAATGTACAAATGCACAACATATAAAGAGTACAATTAATAATAATACATATTACTTTGAAAAGGTGTCAATATTTTAATTGAAAATTCATGCTTTTATCTAAGTTGGTCAATTCCAATTTCACCATCCTCTCTTTGGTCAAGTTATATATCACTTTGTAACGAATTGTAATTACTTGATTAATAATAAAATTATCATAACTTACAAATTTTTGCTTTCACACATAAATCCATGATTGATGTGAGCTATGGTGATCAGTCTAATTTTTACACTTTACTCTTGTTTCCTTAGAATGATATATCGTTTAAATAATATAAATGATAGTTAGTAATAAGATAATAATGGCAAATGAAAAAGGGGGCGTAATAGAAGATTAGAGCAAAAAAATGAGGCGTGGTCCATTTTTTTGGTATATGGTCGATCTAATTTTCACGCTTAACTCATGTATCCTTTGGATTGATCTATCGTGTAAATAATATAAATGACAATAATTTGTAATAAGAAAATAATGGTAAATGAAAAAAAAAACAGGTGTAGTATGAGATTAGGCACAAAAATGAGACGTGGTCCATTTGTGAGAGATATAAATGTATAATTTATCTATCTAGATATACATGTAGGACATTCAACTATATACATGATAATTTATGATCCCATAAAATTAAAGGAATACAAGCAAAGACGTTTATCAATTGACTCTCATAAAAAATTAGCAATTATAAAGTTGGTTTTTTCAATGAAGATCAAATAAAATTCGATTTCTATCATTAATGCATATTTTTATCCTAAACGTTTTATCATATTCAAATTTAACTTCCATAAATTTTAGAATTCGATTACGCAAAATAAAAACTTTCAAAGAGAAATGGAAGATTGAATTTACTAATTGTGTAGAAACTAAATTTACCAATGCATGACGTTGTTAGTTAGCTAAGCGTACGACTTATCAAAGCGTCTTCATTACCGCCTACACAATATAAGAAAAACAAAAAAACAATATACGAGTTAGTAATTGATGATACAAAATTCAAGGCAGTAAAATAAACTACTCAAATTTGTATCCATCACATGACTGTTTTAGAGGAAATAAAGAAACAATTAAAATAGAAAAGGCTAAATTATACTAATTTTCTTAGAAGTTGAATGATGTACATTAACATTTGGTGACATCAATATTAATTAAGAAAAAAAAGCATTCAAAAGTTGACATTCAAAGGGTTTTAGATAATGAGCATGTTTATATAATCTTTATAGTGATAAAAATTATTGTAAAATTTGTATGGAAGATGAATGGGTGATGGTTTTAGCCTACAAAGGGTTGTAGATAATTAATTGTTTTATATAATTGTGACACCCTCAAATTTGCGGAAAGAAAAAAAAAATTATTTAAATACATAAAAGATAATAATACATAACGAAGGTGTCATAAATAAAAAAGGTCATTACAAAACGGAAATAATATTATACATAAAAATTATACAAGACGGACATATCTCCCATATAAATACGGAAATAAAAGAGTGTATAATAATATACAATCTAAGAACCGAATATAGGTCCAAGGTAAATACTTCGCTCGCTAGCTCGTCAATGTACCCCAAATATGCATCACCACCTGTTCGACCGCATTAAATATAAACACGGAAGCCACAGTCAGTGGGGAGTAACTCCGAGTTATCCCAGCCACGAAATGTCGAGTTTAATGAAACATGAATAACATAAAAGCAATGTATATGGGAAAATACAAAACTTTAACATATATGATATGCGTTTCATGTTATGAAACAAATAACTAACATATAACCTATCATATGAAAGCTATCATGTGAATACGATAATAAAATATAACTCCAGGTAGGGAAGCTGGTATGCTGGCTCAGCGGTTACCATGTAACATGGCCCTGATACACTCAAACCCTAATCAACACGTAATCATGTGAATCAGTTAACAATCGGTAATCCAAACTCCATCAATCCTAGCCGGCTTGCATCTCACCTTCTAGAA
>JAIUZE010007301.1:0-17916 GCA_022085475.1 Heliosperma pusillum | reverse complement strand
TGAACTAGTTAACCACCAAGAGTATTAGATAGTGGACTTACGACCAAATCGTAACAAGAAATATCTAAGTATTGACTTTGATTTTCAGCAAAAGTATTGTGAAATAGTTTCACGAGTTAACTTCTCTAACACACATTATGAGATAAGGCGTTGTTGAATAGAGAAACAGAACCTTATACGATATGGTTTTGTCTTTATCAAGTCAAACTGAGCCATTTGACTAACCTTGGGATCTTAATATTTTTGTCTGCTATTTCTTTTCCCACCATATCAAAGCACATTTATAACAGTCGGATTTTATTTCATATACGATATGAATAGGTAGTGTACCTAAATTGTAAGTTGTCCGAATGAAACAAATGCTCAATAATCCTACATTGACCACGAGAACAAAGCGTTTGTGACTCGTGATGCTGCCTTTCAATAAAAATACGATTATTTCTTGATAAGACAGAGTGGGAGAAAATGTTTAAAGAGCCACAAACTGAGCCTATGATCCGGAAAACGTTTCCTCATTGCTTGTTCAGAAATTTTTTCTTCGGAACCTAGGAGGTCAGGTGAATTTTATCACTCTTTGTAAATGATGAATTTGTATTACTTTTAGAAGGTAACTAACCTGTGACTTACAAGAGACTGTTTCTAGTCCCAACTTCATGCTATGGCTTAGAGTCATGCGATTGGTAATGGACTCCATGCACGATGGTCATGTATGTGACCTGGTAAATTTTACTTGAAGAAGTACGCCCTCTTCAGTGTAAATTGATTTTTATGACAAAATATGCATGGATGAACATTAAAATGTTTTCAAAGATAAATTGGTAGGCAAAGAGTTTACACCAATTGTAATGCTTTGATCCATTCGAAAATACTTAGTGATTAAAGCATATCATAATAGTATGATGGCAATTGGATCTCAAGAACCGTCTTCTTGAATGCGATTCTAGAAGTGGTTGAATATTAGATATCAACCGCAAGGTTGATCGATCCAATTTATCCTAAGTTAATTTTACAAGCTTAAGAGGATGTCTTAAGTAAGCACTAAAGAGTTGAAATTAGTGTGTCAATCATGTCATAAAATATTTCTCGATATCTCGAGGAAATATGTTTATACATGAACTTTAGTGGGAGTAATGTGATTTTCATCAGTCTTATATGTGGAGACATATTGATCATTTTTGACGATGGAAGATTTTGGAGAAGTAGGATACATCTCTTAGATATCTGGATTTATGAAGATAAATCTAAAAGGATATTAGCATTAAGTCAAAATTCTTATATTGATAAGATCTTTGACTACTTCAAGGACGTTGAACACATGATAATTGATTCCTTTTGCTTCCGCTGCGGGATCAATTATATACGCTGTGATGTATACTCAATCCGACATTTCGCATGCTTTGAGCATGACGAATCATTTGAAATCAAAACCAAGTGAGAGTCATTTGATAGCCATAAAGAACATCCTTAAGTACTTGCGAAGGACTAAAGATATGTTCCATGTGTTTGGAATTTACAGTGAGTTGTGTGTAAGGGGTTACACAGACTTCAGTTTCCAAACTGATCAAAGTGATTTGAAATCATGAATTGGCTACGTTTTATAGAAGATTCATCTGTTGGAAAAGTACCAAGCAGAAAGGACTATTGGAAAGGTTCCAAGTAGGAGTGACATTTTCAAATAGAAATGTCTTGTATCCGCTGGAAGTGTTCCAGGCAGTTTATCATTGCGGGTTTCACAACGGAAATGGAGTACATTGCATCATATGATGATGCATATGATAGTAGCTTGGATTCGACAGTATTGGAGGGACTAGAAGTAGTTCCTATAGTTGTATATCCTATCCCATGATACTGGTAAAACAGTGGGAGCTACCTTTAGGCCAAGAGTCCTAAGTCTAGATTCAAACCTAGACACGTACTAAGAAAGTTTTATGTAATATGAGATTACGTAGACAAAGAGAAATAGCAATCAGAACAATGGGACAGATGCAAGTATTGCTAATCCATTAGCCATGCCTTTTGCAGGCTGAACATGATAGTCATGTCATTTCAATGGGGATTGAAATATGTACCTGAATTGCTAGAGATTATGAGATATGAAATTATTGATAGCGTATCAATTTTTCTAGATATTTGATAATCGCATTCATTGTTAAGAGTTTCATTAAAAACTCCTTTATTTAGTTTGACTAAATTTTAATACTTTGTTTATCCGAATTGGTTGAAAGAAAAGTTGAACCCAATTCAAGTAAACATGATGAACTTAGTGTTTTGTCCCTAGTCACTCACTTGAGGTGACATCTCGAAGTGACTAGATTGTACGTCGATCGATGGTTGGTTCAGCACCATGGGGTCATGGAGATGACTGGTCGTTTACATAGACAGACTGTGGAGATACTCTATCGGGCAGTGACCATAATAGAGTCCCTTATCAAAATTGTTTAAGCCTGGTCGTGGCGGGAATTTCTATTTTATTCCTATGAGTCAATTCTTTAGAATGGCGACCATTTACCTGAGTCGGTGTAGTTTCCGATTGACTTTAGTTTTTGTCCTAGGTCGTGCCGTGAAAGGAGGCCGATGGACATCTTCTGGGTCATGGTGATCTGCATCATACAGTGTAAGATGGGTCAACAGGAATTGTCCACCCACGTTGGGTATTAACATCTTCGGGCCACTCGAGGAGTAGTAACTAGAAATGCGTGGCCACGCTCGGAAAAGATCTCTGGTAGATTTTCCGGTCAGACAGTTACTCTCGCAGATCGAGAAAACCACTCTATTTATAATTTTCAATTGCAAGTGAGACCTGTAAGACACCTTGCAATGAGTGGGAGGATGTGACACCAAAGAGACAAGAGAATCGGTAGCACACAACTTGTCGAGACAAGTGGGAGAAATTGTAGGAGGAGGAGTCCTCCGCAATAGTGTTGCTACATGCACAACTTGTATCGGACAAGTGGGAGATTGTTGGAGTAAGTGTTCTCGATAATAGTGCAGTTATATATTAAATCTCATTTGGAATATACGTGGCATGATTAGTATATTTTGATACTCCACGTCAGTTGATTAACTTAAATCGGTAACGCTCAGCTGACTAGAGTTTGACGTTATTGTCGTATGACGGCGGTGATCAACTGATCCCTTTAGGTCGTCACACCTATAGGATGAGACCCAAATAGAATACTAATTATTTGTATACGATACAGTTTAATTTGAGAATTACATATATTTGATATGTACGTTTTAGTTACGAGAGTTATTTATTGGAAATTGAGTTAGGAACTCATTCCACTTAAGTTTATTAGTCAATTATACGATAACTGACTGAATAAATTTTACGTCTTATTTAATACGATTAAAAAATATTTTATTTAGTGATTAATCATTAATTCATTAAATAAGTTGACGTTATGCATATATTTTGAGGTAGAGGTAATTAGTTAATTATATTTACAAAGAGTTGTAAAATAAATTAACTGGACGTTATGGGACCCATTATATATTGATATAATGGTTGAATATCACTTAAAAGTTAAGTATATATTATTTATTAATTTGAGTCATATAATTTTTATATGATCAAATTAACACTTAATTATATAAGATAATTAAGCATATGATTATAAGTATTTGTGGGACAAATATCAAAAGATCAAAATGGACCACATAACACATGTGGAGGCCGGATATATTGCTAGTGGAGATCAATGATGATTGTTCTCATCTAATCCTACACTCCACCTTATGTTATGACACCAATATCATTACCCTTACTACCACACTCTACTTATTTGCATGAGAATAAAATAAGCACAATAATCACTCAATTGTGTGAGTGATGACCGGCCAAAAGGCCTTTAAATTGCACAATTGTTGTTCAATTTTGTACTTCTTGAATTGATTATGCTTATTTTCTTCTTTTCTCTAAAAACCTTCAACATCTCTCTAAACTCACATGCGAACTAATATTCATGTCATATTACTAGTGTAGTAATACAATAATATTAGTAGTATAATGTCTTACTTATTATCTAGTTAAAAATAAGGTAAGATTACTTGAGTTTAATCTTGGGTGCAACAAGAAGGAGACCTTCTACTTTGGAGGTTGTTTTATGGAGGATCATCCATTAATTTCATGCTCAAGAACAATATGAAGGAGTTCTTATTGTGCCCATATTGAACTGAAAATTCCCAATATAAGGATGTTTTCATCTTATCTTGTCTTTTATGCTTTTATATTTGCATGCATGATAACTAGATCCTAAATCATTAAGTTAATGTAATTTAATGAACTAATTAGAGGACTCTAATTAGAAGTCTATGACTTTCACTCTAGTCTAAAGAATGGACTAAAAAAGAATACTATAGTAGCTCTTGCCACGACCAGGCTTTATGAATTGCCAGAACTCTATTAACGGTCACTGCCTAACAGAGTGTCTCATACAGTCTGCCTATGTGATCGACTAGTCAACTCATATGACTCAATGGCACTTGAACTTGCCATCAATCGCATCACACTCCAGTCACTTTTAGACGTCTCCTCATGTAAGCAACTAGGGGCCAAGGCTATGTTAATCCAGTTCACTTTAATTGGGTTCAAAGTTGTCATTACAGCCTATTTGGATATAACAAAGCACAATAATAAGTTTTAGAAACTCAAACGATAAATGTGATTATCACATATGAACAATCAACACAATGTTATTGCTTCATATCATATAATTTAAAGTATACATGTTCCATGATACTTCATGGCCATCTTGTCTAAATGCAATATAAGCTTGGATAGTGGATATACCATGTATCCATTTATTCAAACTTTATGAATTGCCTTTTCTTTCCATTCATCGTTATTCCTAATAACATGAATTTATCTAAGTACATCACTAGATCTCTATCTAGTGTTGGGCTCTTTTACTTGAAAGATGCTCCCACTTGTTATCACAATAACTACGTGATAGATATCTTGGTGGAAGGAACTACTTATTAGATCCTTGTAATCCACCTCATCCTCATCATTATGTACTAAGACTCTATTTGTAAAATTTTCAATGATTGACACTTCAATCATCCCTTTTATTTATTCGCTTTTAATATAACAAAATTTAGCCATTGATTTTGTCAGATCCTTTACAGGTTTGGAAACTTGGGTTCATGTGACACTTAACATGCAACCAAGCTATTATTACCAAACATAAGAATAAACTCATAGTTCTCCTCGAGAGTCTCATGGACATTCTTGAAGACTATCCAATGACTCTCATGTGGATTACTTGTTATCAGTTTGTCATGCTCCAAGCATACAACTTATCAAGGTATGTGCATATCTTGGCATATATGATTGGCCTAATGGCGGAAACATTAGCAATCATGTGTATCATGTCTTATATATCACCATAGATTTTTGGATACCTACTCCAAGTCTTTCATCTAGAAATGATTTCCCAAACACTCATCCACGGAAGGCAATATTAGTACATCATTCCTAATGACCAATATGTCTCCTACATACGAGACATGGGAGATATTTTTGCCTCAGATACAATATTTTTCTTCCAAGTCTTTCATCTAGAAATGATTTCCTAAACACTCGTCCACGGAAGGCAATGTTAGTACATCATTCTTAATGATTAATATGTCTCATACATACAAGACATGGAAGATATTGTACTCCCACTAATCATCATGTCCATACATGATAACTCAGCTCCCACTAACCTTCATATCCACATATGATAGATCTAGCTCTCACTTAACTTCATGCATAAACATGGCTCTTCGACAATTCGAGGAAACCATTATGTCATGTTATGCAATGATTATTACAACTTCTCAAGTGTTTTCTTAGGATCACACATTGATCTCCTGAGTTTTGTACGACAACTTGTCCACTTCTAAATGCCCGTTTAGAAATGAAACTTTAAACAACTCTTTGTCACTTTGTCATACATATACTTTCAACGAAGTATAGATGCAATAATCTTGGATCTCAAAGATGGTTATATATTAACTTATATACAATACTTTTCAATAAAGTCTGATTCACCCTAGGGAGGTCCAAACTTCCCCATGTAATTTTATATGTATAGTATCCATCTTGTATTCTTAAGGCTCTTATGCAACAAACTCAAATTGGAATAATAACCACCAATTTATAGATCATAGTCTTATTACTTTCAAAAAGTAAACATTTTAACTACTAGCCTCTAACCTTGGATGACTTAAGAGCAGTTTCTCTGGTCTCTCGATCCAAAAATTAGTTTGTGACAAATTTTCTCCCACTCTATCCTTTTGAAAATACACATATTTTCTTGAAGGAGAGAACCATGAGTCACAAACAACTTTGTTCTCTAGGTTTAATGAGGTAAAATTCTCGTATTATCTTTGAGCGATCTATAGCTGACTTATTTGTTTAGACTTTGTATTCTAACTTCTCAATAGACTTGTTCTATCTAAGCTAAATACTTGGATCGTTATCCATGTCTTGTTAAAATTTAGGGTTCTCATCCCTTCCATAACTCGTATGGAGTCATATTGGTGTTATAAAATCTTATCTTAGAGCTTATATGGATTGTAAATCCCCAAGTGCGAGTTCATTAACTCGATTTGACTATGCAATTGATCTTTCTTATTTCAAATAAGTTGTGATACTCAGTCACAAGTCCATAAGTGGGAATTCAATTCATAACTTAGCTGATTATAATGATCAAATCATTATATTTTCTCATATGATCAATTTGTCACAATACTTTATGTTTAATATATAAAATTTCTATAATGAAAAGTTTAGAACATAAATTCCATAAACATAATGACTTTGGATTGAAAACAAAGCCATCATTCTAAAGTACAACAATTGTGTTAATAAAAATAATAACCAGTTTCCATGTCTAACACGAAAATCAAAAGTTCTAAAACGACATTCAAAATAACTAGAAAGACAAATAGCAAGAACGCAAAGCTAATCCTTAGGTATCCTTTATGTGGTGGCTACTTTAGCTCCCTCATCTTGGAGATTCCCTAAAGCTTGCTTTGCCTTATCTTTCTTCTCATGCCCTTAATCTAATTAGGAAGATGAGAACTACAACTTGTGTCCAAATATCAAAGTTGAGATTAATATCCATAATATAAACATCCGGGAGAACTATTATCTACTGGAAGAACTCGTCCAGTCTTAATATCTCCCAAATAACTCGGGCAAATACGTTTCCAATGGCCTCTACCATTAGAATAATGACACTTGTCGTTGGAGGTGACACCATTCTTAGACTTAGAATAACTATTCCCAATAGCCTTTCTTTTTCGTTAGAAGGTGTGGGCTTGTTCCCTTTGTGTCCACTCTTCTTGAACTTCCCTTTGCTTTTGCCATTTGATGTTCAAAACATCTTTGTTAGTGCTAGCATGGTAGCCCATATCACGCTTGGTTTGCACAATCATTTTTTGCAACTCATGTAGAGCCGTTGTGACGTTTTGCATGTTGAAGTTCACCCTAAAATTAACAAAACCTATGATACGGTTTAGGGAGTGGAGTATGCGGTCAATCACAAGTTTCTCAGGAATCGCTATTCCTTAATATCTCGACATACTCAATAATTTGAGTACGTGGGAGCAAACATATTTACCATCCCTCATGTTTAAGGTCGAAAAATTAAGAAGCGACTTCATATTGAATGATCTTAAGAGCTCAAGAAAACATGGTCACAAGTTTAGTGCAAATCTCATACGTGGAATTTCATCTTTATGACATTCCTTTGAAGCTCGGAATCTATAGAGAAGATCAAGACATTCTTGATCGTAGCCGATTCTATTTGGTAGGTCTCATAGGCCACCTTTACGGCGTTAGTTGACCTTGCATTTAGGAGCTTTGGGAGAAGCCTTGGTGAGGTAACGAAGCTTACCATCACCTTTGATGGCAAGGCAAAGTTGCCCATTCCAATTCGCGAAATTAGAACAATTCTTTTCGAATTTGCATTGAACCATAAAGGATCTAAGCCATGATACGGTGGTGAGTGGTGGTGCGGGAGGTCGAACCTCGTTATCGTTTGCCGATATTGCGAATAAATAAGTTTGACTACAAAATAGAAAATGAAAGAAACATCCACATTTATCGTTTTAAAATACTTGTAAACATTTTAAACAAGTTTAGCATTTATATAACGACCTCTACCCAATTACATAAATGATTCCAAGACCCAAATCCTATATTAACTCGGGTTTATGTGAGCCACGGACTCCACGACCTTTATTAATATTACTTGGTGGGTTAACTCTTTAACCGATTCTACCATTAGAATTCTTGGTCGATGAAATACTTTATTGTCATCTTTAGCCCGGAAGACATGGGCCACGGACCCTAATCTTTCCGTTGAGTTCAACCAAATTTCGATGCAATAACGATTTATTGCCCCACTTACCCAACGTAATAAGTTTAGCACCTCGGTGAGCCGAACCTACTTCCTAACGAAATTGGGATTCATGGGTTCTACTATTTGTTAAGGCTAAATCTCAATTAATAAAATAGAGGTCCAGTCAATTTATATTATCTATCTCCTTTTAAGTGAACTAAATAGGTGAACTATCGATAATTATAATTGACGCGGTCGATTAACTCGATAAAATGCATATGTGATTTAAGTGGCGATTTGACATGCATGTGACATATAAATAAAATGTAAGCAATAAATAAATTCCTAGCTAGTATGGCCTTCTTAAAATTATAGAAAATCAAATTAACTATTACAAAATCGGAAACCAACTCCTTGGTCCCTTGAACTTCATGTGCACACCTACCAAGGATACCGTCTTTTTCGGAACACCTTCCGAATGGCTCCGTCTTTAGGAAACTTCGGGATTACAAATAATTACAAATATATATATAATAAAAAATTACATGAATTTCTTATCATACATTTGTAAAAATTAAATATTACAATAAAAGTGATACGAGATCACATAAAATTACAACCGAATCAATATTCCCTTACATTACGGGTAATATCGATTAAAAACTAAGGCCATACTAAGACAAATTACACAATTCAAATATTACATAAATCCAAACGACATTCATTCATTCAAAATCCATTATAATTATATATAAACTCATCCAATATTAATGTGCCAAATCGCCCTAATAACCTTATATCATATATAAACCAGGTTTTATGGAAATGCGTGATAATAACCAATTAAAATCACAAATTAATACTTAAATAAAATTGAAGTCCAAGTTCATTACCCTAACTGTTTTAGGACTCAAAAATTAGTCTCCACTAATTATTTGACAATAATTCAACTCGGTTTTGTATTATTGCTCGTTTTTTACCCTCATTCACATAACATTTATGTAATAATTCCAAATTTATTTACAATAATTTATAAATTTGAAATCTAATATTTTGTATATTCTGGAACATTTCCAGGAACATCTTCATGTAAAAATTTTGGTCAAAAAGTTTCGAATCATTTTAGAGAAAAATATAGTTGCTATTAATCGATTTGATCAAATAAATTACTAATATCTCGATTAATTTTCAACATATAAATCTGATACGTACAGTATTTATGCAACATATGATAATATTCTCATGCCAAAAATTTATTTTAGCTATTTACGCCAAAATAATCACTATTTATGCCTTTTTAACTATTAAAAATCATAAATCATGCAAACTAAATCATATTTATCTCAAATGATACATACAGTAGGTGAAATATGCATGTGATATCATACTAAAATTTCATGGCCAGATTCAAAGTTTAACTATTTTTAGTCATAAAATGTTCATTTTACTAATTAAAATGTGTTCTTTTAACTAAAAATCATTAAATAAAGCAATAATATTCCATAAATCATCAAAATGACCTAAAAACATTTTAGGAGCAGAAGGTATTTCATGTTTAAAATTTCGTGACTTTATCATATAAATCACTAATTTTCTAGTTTTATTTTGTTACCTTAACTTGTAAAAACTTTGTAAAACCGATTGCATGCAACATCCTATGCTCTGATACCAATTGTTAGGTTCATATACCTACTCACTCATAAGACTCTTCTTATGATATACTAATTAACTCTTTAATTAGTTGTGCAAGATCTAGTGCATTCAAAACATAAATAACAAAGATAAGAAGAAAACATTTTCCTCACAACGATAATGGCACGAAAATGGGCACAAGAATAGGACTCCTTCCTACTCTTGTTCTTGAGCTAGATGAATATGGGATGAACATCTTCAAGCTTCAAGTATAGAAGCACCCCTCATAGTTGCACCGAGACTATCCTAAATCTCTCTTATACTATTATACTAGAAGAATATAAGAGAAACCCTTAAAATATGTTTAATATAAATATTACTACACTTAATAATATTCTCAAGATATTAAGAAAAAGAAGAACTTAATTTAGACACCAACTTCTCTAAGTTGTAGTGTGAGAATATTGTATGAGAAAAGCCTTAGAATGATCTAACTTAAAATGAAAACATATTCTCATTATTTAGAGGGGGGGTGCCGGCCAAGCATGGGAAAGAGGCAAGCATGCCTTCCCGTTTTCTCTTACCCATAACACTAGAGTAGGCCTTAGGTGTTTAGGTGAAATGATTGTGTTTTATGCATTAAAACCAACAACTAATTATCACCCTAAAATAACCTATCATGACCGACCCCCTTTAGCATAAAATGGACTCCATTTTAACTTTGTAATTTGTCATATGTCAAATGTGTGACATGTGACTTGTTACATGTAACCATGATTATAAATGTATATTTAACTAATTTAAATATAATCTCATAACAATTAAATTAAACTTAACATTTTAAGGAATAATTTATAATTACATGTATCTAAAATGGGTCATCTCATATTTGGTTAATATAATCTACAACTAATTGTAATCATAATTAACCAATTATGCATATCTCAAATGTTTCATAAACATTAATCATTCTTAGTAATATAACGATTTAATTACTAAATTGAATCTTATTTAATCATATTACAATAAGATATATTTCTCACTTGTAAACGTTTTCTGTTTAAGGGATTAATTAGTCTATATCAATATACAATTAATTAACTTACTTGATTAGGGAATGGTCCTTTCCGTGTGACTTCAAGGGATCAAGTGATCACTACCGTCATACGACAGTAATGTCAAACTCTAGTAAGCCAATCATTACCTATTAATGTGGATAAGTTGACTATAATGGTAATCATCCCTTTGTATTCTTGTTAATGAGATTTAATTAAGTGATCGCACTATTGTTGAGGACACGTACTCCAACAGGTTATGCCCTAGAAAAGCGTCTTGCAGAGACCGTTGCAAACTGAAAATCTAATGGCACAACAAGTTTATGATGGTCCATAGACCTTAATTAGACTCTTCTAATTAGTTGCTAAATTACTTGTTAATTTAGTATTTAATGATCTATGTAACATGCATGCAAATATAAAGACATTTATATAAAAGAAGAAATTTCCTCACATTGATATGGAAATAATATGGGCACAACAAGAACACCTTCTTGTTGTTCTTGAGCTAATAATATGGATGAACACAAATAATCTCCAAAGTAGAAGATCTCCTCTAAGTTGCACCAAGATGAACCCAAATAATCTACCCTTATTATTAACTAGATAATAAGATAGATATTATACTACTAATATTAGAATATATTACTACACTAGTAATACTTAGGAAATATTAGTATATGAGAGTTTTTGGTGAGAGGAAGAATTTTAGAGAGAAGTGTAAAAATTGCACAAAATGAAGTAGTAGAAAAATGAACACAATTGCTCATTTTAAAGCCATTTGGCCGGACCACTTAGTCCATAAAGGACTCTTATTTTGTTTAATTTGATCACATGCATTAGAGTGGAGTGTTGTAGTATAAGTGATGATTATTACTACTTGATATGTCACTTTCAATTAGTAACTAAAGAGTATAAACAAGAACAACAATCATCACTTTGTAACTACAATGTAACCGGCCATATTGGCCTAGTTTGATCCATTTTGATTTTTGATATTTGTCTCACAAATACTTATTGATCATATGGTTAATTATCTTGTATAATTAAGTGTTAATTGATCATATAACAATTATATGACTCAATTAAATAAATAATATGTACTTAACATTTTAAGTAATATTTTACCATTATATCAATATATAATGGGTCCCACAATGCTTAGTTAATTTATTTTACAACTTCTTGTAAATATAATTAACTAATTACCTCTATCTCAAAACCTCAACTAATTTAGTAATTAAACGATTAATTACTAAGTTAAATCTTATTTAATCGTATTAAAATAAGATATAAATTTATTAGTCAATTATCGCATAATTGACAAATAAACTTAATTGAATTTGAGTTCTTAACTCAATTTCTAACAATTAACTCTCATACATATCGAATATATGTAATGTACTAATTAACTGTATCGTATACAAATAATTAATTACTATTTGGATTTCATCCTTTAGGTGTGACTGAAAGGGATCAGTTGATCCGCCATCATAACGACAATAACGTTCAAACTCTGAGTCAGCCAACCGTTACTTGATTATAAGTTACATTCACTGACTATCATATATATATAGTCAATAAATATCCCAATTATATTCCTTAATAAGATTTATTATGTGGCGCACTATTGTGGAGGCCACCTACTCCAACAATCTCCCACTTGTCTGACACAAGTGTGCGTCACCGATTCTCTTGTCTCTTTATCACATCTCCCACTCAACGCAAGGTGTCTTTCAGGTCGCACGTGCGATTGACAATATCTAGAGTGGTTTTCTCGATAGGGAGAGTAACTGTCTGACCGGAAAATCTACCATAGATCTCTTTCCGAGCGTGGCCATGCATTTACAGTAACTACTCCTCGAGTGGCCTAAAGATGTTTTTACCCAACATGGGTGGACAATTCCTGTTGATCCATCTACTCTGTATGATGCAGATCACCATGATCCAGAAGAAGTCCATCGGCCTCCTTTTACGGCACGACCTAGAACATCAACCAAAACCAATCGGAAACTGCACCGACTCAGATAGACGGTCGCCAGTCAAAATAATCGACTTATAGGAATAAGATAGAAGACCCTGCCACGACCAGGCATCAAATAATTGGTTTAAGGGTCTCTACAATGTCACTGTCCGACAGAGTGATCCATACAGTAGGGTCTCATGTAACGACCAGTCATCTCCATGACCCCATGGTTGACTGAAACCAACCATCGATTCGACTTACAATACTAGGTCATTTCGAGACGTCACCTCATTGAGTGACTAGGGACAAAATATTAAGTTCGTCCTATTCACTTGAATAGGGTCCAACAATCTATTCGGATAAACAAAGTATTAAATTTAGTCAAACTAAATAAAAGAGTTTAAAATAAAACTCGAACAATGAAGGCCATTATCATATATGAAATAATTAATACAACATTCAATTATTACATATTACATAATCTAAAGGAATTCTGGTACACGTCTCAATCCCATTGTGACGACATGACCATCATGCTTAGCCTTTGATAAAGGCTTGGTTAAAGGATCAGCAATGTTGTCATCTGTCCCAACCTTACAAATGTCAATTTCCTTTCTGTCCACGTAATCTCTAATTACATGATATTTCCTAAGTACATGTCTAGACTTGTTACTAGACTTGGGCTCTTTTGCTTGAAAAATAGCCCCACTGTTATCACAATAAATCGTGATAGGATCTTTGGCAGTAGGGACTACTGTTAGTCCTTCCAAAAATTGCCGAATCCACACAGCTTCCTTTGCAGCTTCAGACGCTGCAAGGTACTCTGCTTCAGTTGTAGAATCCGTTGTAACGCTTTGCTTGAAACTCTTCCAGCAAACAGCTCCTCCATTCATCATATAAACGTAGCCGGATTGGGATTTCATATCATCCCTATCTGTTTGGAAACTGGCATCTGTGTAACCCCTTACACGTAATCCAGTCTCGCCTCCAAACACTAAGAACGAATCCTTGGTCCTTCTTAAGTACTTAAGGATGTTCTTTACGGCTATCCAGTGACTCTCACCTGGATTTGCTTGGTAACGACTTGTCATGCTCAAAGCATATGCAACGTCGGGACGAGTGCACATCATAGCATACATGATTGATCCAACGGCTGAAGCGTAAGGAATCAATTTCATGCGTTCAATCTCCTCGGTTTTCGTAGGGCACTCTGACTTGCTCAAAGTGATCCCACTTCCCATAGGAATAAAGCCTCTCTTAGAGTCTTTCATGTTGAACCGATCAAGAATCTTATCAATATAAGTCTCTTGACTTAATGCTAGTATCCTTTTAGATCTATCCCTATAGATCCGGATACCTAAGATGCGCTGGGCCTCTCCTAAGTCTTTCATTTGGAAATGTATTCCTAGCCACTCCTTTACAGAAGTGAGCATTGGAATATCATTCCCAATGAGTAGTATGTCATCTACATACAAGACTAGAAAAGTTACTTTACTCCCACTAAACTTCATGTATAAACACGGTTCCTCGACACTTCGAGTGAAACCATTTTGTTTAATTACATGATCGAAACGATGATTCCAACTCCTGGATGCTTGCTTAAGACCATAGATGGATCTCTTAAGTTTGCATACCTTCTTAGGGTTTGATGGATCCACAAAACCTTCAGGTTGTGTCATGTACACTTCCTCTTCTAGAATCCCATTCAAGAAGGCGGTTTTGACATCCATTTGCCAAATCTCATAATTATGAAATGCGGCAACCGCTAAGATAATCCTTATGGATCGAAGCATGGCGACTGGGGCGAAGGTTTCGTCATAGTGAAGACCATGAACTTGGGTGAAACCTTTTGCCACCAATCTAGCTTTATAAACATCATTATGTTTGTCTATGCCACTTTTGATCTTATAGATCCACTTACACTGAAGAGGTCGTACCTCCTTAGGTAAATCAACCAAGTCCCATACTTGATTGTCGTACATAGAATCCATTTCGGATTGCATGGCTCCTAGCCATAGCTTTGAGTCGGGACTAGAAATGGCTGCTTTGTAGGTAGTAGGTTCGTTACTTTCAAAAAGTAAAACATTATAGTCATCACCTTCCTCTATAATACCAAGGTATCTATCAGGTTGATGACTAATTCTGCTTGACCTCCTAGGTTCCGAAGGAATAATGACCGTACCAGACGAAGAGGGAACGTTTTCCTCGTCGTCCTTTTCGGTTTGTGGCTCTTGGACTTCATCAAGTTCAAATTTTCTCCCACTCTGTCTTTTAGAAATAAAATCATTTTCTAAAAAGACTGCATCACGAGACACAAACACTTTGTCCTCGTGTTTATTGTAGAAGTAATAAGCACGTGATTCCTTTGGATATCCTACAAACAGACATTTGTCAGATTTGGGTGCGAGTTTATCGTCAGACTTATTCTTAACAAAAGCCTCGCATCCCCAAATTCTCATAAAGACAAATAAGGGACTTTCCCTGTCCATATCTCATATGGAGTCTTGTTTGCCGCTTTAGTCGGGCTTCGATGTAGTGAAAATATTGCAGATAAGATAGCAAAACCCCAAAAATAATCATGAAGCTCAGTTAGACTCATCATAGATCGAACCATATCTAATAAAGTTCGATTTCTCCTTTCGGATACACCGTTTAATTGAGGTGTTCCAGGAGGAGTCCATTGTGATACTATACCACAATTTTTCAGGTGTGAATCAAATTCATGGTTCAAGTATTCACCACCACGATCGGATCGTAGTGTTTTAATCTTTTTATTCAATTGGTTTTCTACTTCATTTTGAAATTCCTTGAACTTTTCAAAAGCATCACTTTTATGCCTCATCCAGTAGACATATCTTCTACTCAAGTCGTCGTAAAAGTAATGAAGTAGTGATAACCACCTCTAGCTCGGATATCAGTGGACCGCATACATCCGTATGTATAAGTTCCTATACTTCACTTCGCCGTTCCCTTTTCCCGTAACAACGGGCATGAGTCATCTTGCCTAGGAAGACAGATTCGCAACGCCATAAGATTCGTAATCGAATGGTTTGAGTACTTAGGATGAAACAAGTCTCTTTATGCATCGTTCGTTTATGTGCCCTAAACGACAATGCCAAAGGTATGATTGATTAAGTTCACCTGTTTTGAGCTTCTTGTTTTCTACATGATAGACCTCTTTTGCAATATCTAAAACATAAATACCTCCAATAAAAATGGCCCCGCCATAAACCATTTCATTAAGTGAAAAAGTACAACAGTTGTTCTTAATGCAAAATGAAAATCCTTCCATGTCTAACACGGAAATGGAGATAATGTTCTTGGTAAGAGTTGGTACATAATAGCAATTATTTAAATACAACTCTAAACCATTCGGCAAAAGAAGAACGTAGGTTCCCACGGAAACTGCGGCTACCTTAGCTCCATTTCCCATGCGCAGGTCCACGTCACCCTTGGCTAGTGCTTGCGCGTCCTTCAGCCCCTGTACATGATTACAAAGGTGAGAACCACAACCGGTATCAAATACCCAAGAAGATGTACTATCAAAGTTAATATCTATCATATAGAGTGATGAAAGAATTTTACCTGACGTTGTCACACAACCGTCTTTTTTGTCTTTCAAGTACTTGGGGCAATTGCGTTTCCAATGCCCTTTGGCATTACAATAATAGCAATCCGCCTCCGTGTGTTTGTTGACCTTGGGCTTGGCCTTGTAAAAGACCTTGCCCTTTCCCTTGCCGGATTTCTTGAAAAGAGTCTTACCCTTTCCCTTGTCCTTCCTTACCCCAAGGTTCATGTTCTTCATTTTCATGGAAAGAACATCCTTGGGTTCACTCCCACTAGCCTCCATGTCCCTCTCAGCTTGGGTGAGGAGTGCATGGAGTTCATGGAAACTCTTGTCCATGCCATTCATGTTATAGTTCACCCTAAATTGGGTGACCTTAGGTGAGAGTGAATGAAGGATCTTACCCACCACCAAATTCTTCGGAATTGTGCACCCTAGACGCTCTAAGGTGTCCGCGTGCTCAACCATTTTGAGCACGTGTGGGCCAACTTTTTGGCCCCTTTGAAGCTTAGCGTCAAAGAATTTCGTAATTGCCTCATATTGGAGAATTTGAGGGGCTTGCGAAAACATCGAAGTGATCCTCATGAATATCGCATATGCATTGAGAGAAATCAATTGGAGTTTGAGTTTGGGTGAGATTGACCAAATCAAGACATTCTTGACGTCATTAGCAACCTTCAAATAAAGGTCATATTCGGCTCGAACCACCGCGGACGATCTTGGCGCGGGTTCGGTGGGGGGCTCTTCGACCAAGTAGCGAAGCATGTTATCGGATAACGCGGCGCTCTTGATCGTTGATTTCCATTCAACGAAGTTACTTCCGTCATCCTTTAGGACACACTTGTCCATGACGGATCTCAACCATGAGTCCCTGCCCAAGGTTGCAACGTTTGATGATGTCGACATTATGCCAATATGGTAACTACAACAAAAAGAAATATATAAACATTCATTGTTATTTTACTTGAAAAACATTTTAATAAGTTTAGAAATTATATAATGACCTCTCACTAAATTATATAAATGATTCCAAGACCCATCTTTAAATAAAAAATAGTCATCGTATGCTACTTTTATCTAGAAATGGTAAGTCATTACTTGACTAATTCTACCCTTAGAACTCTTGGTTGACGGATTTCAACTAAATCCATCTCCTAGTCCCAAGATAACGCTTATCTCGTTGAGTCCAATCCAATTTTAGCTTGTGATCGTATCACCCTACTTACCCGGGTAAAAAGGGACCCACGAGCGTGGTAGCCCTAATGAACACGGGATTCATAGGTGTTATTAATTGGTAAGGCTAATCTCAATTTTTTTTAAACATGTGAGAGATCTTGTCAATTTAGTTATTAATTCCCT
>JAIUZE010007298.1:0-12975 GCA_022085475.1 Heliosperma pusillum | reverse complement strand
TAAATCGAGAACGGTGGAGAAGAAATGAAGAAAAACGAAGAAACGAGCCATCAGGAGGATGCTCGATCGAGCAACATACCTTTGCTCGATCGAGTCGGGCTAAAGGTTGCTCGATCGAGCAACATACCCTTGCTCGATCGAGCAACCCAATTTTTGATAGTTTTCGGCTTTTCTAAAATTAGTTTAACCTAGTTAATTAGATATTTTTATAAAAGGAAAACTCGTCTTTCACAATTAGGTATGCTTTAATATTAGAAACCTAGTTTTCTTTGCTTGCCTCTGGATTTTATTCATCAAGACGATTGTCTTTAGTTCAAGCTTGTAATCGGTATTCTTTAATCTTCTTTGTTATTCAGTTAATTACCTTCTAGTTCCTTAATTATTCTTTGTTCAATCTTTCTTAATTGTTAATCATGTTTGCTTTATTTAATACCGTTGTTATTAATATCGTCACGAGTAGCTAAATTCCTATCTGGGGTTGAAAGGGGATCTAGGATTGTTAGAAGGGATAGACTAATTGATTGAATTGCAATTGCATGGTTATCGTTTGATTATCGTTTTAATTCTAGTTGTTTGATTACTGACCAGGATTAATTAACTAGTCTCGCAAATTAGGATTGACACCGACCGGGTTAAGACTAAGATAGGCTACTACAATTGAATAGAACTCGTTTAATGATAGCGATCGCATGTTCAATTGTAGATCTAAAGGGCACAATTGAATCGACCGATCTTGTGACCTTAGATAACTTTATTGCATGATAGTTGATTACATCCCTATCCCTGAATAAGAATCCTAGTGAACCTGTGACCCTAGACTTTTAATCTTATTGTTTTCAATCGTTTATTGTTATCGTTTGCTTTTATTGTAGTTGTTATTGTTTGCTATTAGTTTAGAAAACCAATCTTAAAACCCCGAAATTGTTACTTTAGAGACAAACATAGTTTAACAGATTAGAATACTACCGCCTCCCTGTAGATTCGATACCTTGCTTACCGCTGACTATTAGTTAGTTGTGAATTAGGTTTACTTTGATTAAGGTGACGCGACTTTAACCTTATCAAGTTGGATCGAGGTTTTGACTTAGTGGGGTAACATCGGCGAATTGGAATAGTACTTTAGTTGTCTTGTGTCGGGTTATCGAGTAGCATTGTTGATGGTTAGTATCCATGTGCGAACTTCCAGGACAAAGTTCATTTTTAATGATGGTAGTTGTAATACTCCGTATTATTATTAAGGGCACTCGACCAACTATAAAGGGGTACTCAACCGAGTAAAAGGCATTTGACCGAGTACAAAGGAATACTCGATCAATTTGAGCAAGGGAACTAACTGTTATATCGCTGGATCAAGCCACTCGGCCGAGTAAAGCATGGCACTCAACCGAGTCGTGAACCGTTAAACCACTTTGTTTTATTTATTTTCCCCAATTTCGAGGGTTTTGTTTACGGGATTAGCATACATAACCTGGAGTTGTCATGTCTTTATGTCTCATGCCTTGAGGTCAGCCTAAAACCCTAACTACATACTCTTATCATCAAGAATGAAGGATTTAGGTGAAGATTTTATCCTTAATCGATCATCATTGTTATTGAGTAAGTAATCTAATCTTTATTCCTTTTCTTAAATATCAGCATTTATTCTTAATTAGTCTTGTATAAGCTTGTCTTAACCCATCGTAAGATGATTTGACCTAGAATTTGGAGGGTTTTTTATTGTTGTTCATAAAATTTGAGACCTAGAACTTAATTTTTTTTTCCATTGTTGTCCTTAAAATCAAAAACTGAGACTAGATATTGGGGGTTTTAGGTTTTTATTTTTTTTATTTTTTTTTAAAAGATGCGCGCAGCTTTCATTAAAATAAAATGAAAAGTTCACATGAAGTTGGTGGGGAGCCGAGAGACAATCTGGGCCCCCACCCCCTTAGCTACAGCAAAGCTAAGTCTAGTAAAATATAAGCGGCCATCCGAGCCCAGCTCCCCAAGCGAAGAGAAAGACAAGGATAGGAAACCATAGCCAGCAGTTGCGCATAAATCCTCATACTTAGCACATTTGCGCTGAGCAGCATCAGCGACAATCCGTCTCGCACAAAATCGGACATCCCAGTCTGAGTCAAGGGGGAAGACCATGTCAATCAACACACACATCATGCCCTCTGTCCCAGGAATAAAGTAGTAAATCCGCAGGACGAAGAGATCTGCCATGCCCGTCAACCAAACCGATATCAACCTCCTTGCCCGTATGATGAGTCTATTTTATATATAGTTTAACTCCCTAGTTTAGCTCGGTTTATTTGATTATTATACTTTGTTTAGTATATTTGTGAGCTAATTAGGTTTTCTAGGTGTATTGCTTGTGTTTGTTACATTTTGTAGGAATCTAAGCATTTTGAGGCTTTTTCCGAACGCATTAGCAAGCATCAAAGTTTACTAAGCTAAAATGAAAGCAAGATGGACCATGGAAGGATACTATGGGAAATAACAAGCCCAAGCATGAGGATTTGTAAAATGGTTTGGTGTACAAATGAGAAATCAAAATGAAGCCCAACTAGGAGTCCACAACTCAACATAGGGATGCTCATGGGATGCCAAACTATGCAATTAACCGGATAATTAAGGAGCTTAAAGGCGTATCATAGGATTCCTAAAGCATTTAATTGAGTCATTAAGCAAATGTTCCTGGATTAGTGAAACCCCGATCGGGGTTCCCATTCCCCGATCAGGGTTTGCCTCCCCTAGGTGTTTTTTGTTATGCTCCTATTTTATTATAAATAGGAGCCTTAATCCATCAAGTTATTTGGTTTTTATTGTGTTCTTCAATTCGAAGTTTTATTTCCGTTGTTGAGGTAATTCTATTTATTGTATTGTTTTGATATTTCCTTTGTCATTTCCATTATTAGTTAGTTAGTTATCATGTTTACTTTATCATTTGTTATTAGATTAGTTATCATTATGCAAGAGTAGTTACTTTGTCTACGGAATTAGGGAAGCCATGCATAAATAATATTTGTAATTGTTGAAACGAGATGTTATGATATCAAATAGTTGTTTCTATCACATGCTTGCATTGTATTGTTAGTCTTTGATTATTGATCACAATCCTTGATTAAATTCGTTAATTCTTTCTATAAGTCGAGAGGCGCGAAATTGAATTAGACTAAGCATGTGTTAGTAGAACGACCTAGCCAAAGCGAGAGTTCGTTAGGACCCGATCTATGGTTGATACGAATATCGAGAGGTAGATGTCTTTTTTTTTTGGTGAAAGGTAAGAATATATTAGTCAATAAGAGTCATTACATCACATTTTGTCCATACCATACTACCATTACATCTACTCATCAAGTACAAGAATCAGAGAAACTATAGAAACGACAAAGTTAGGAGCCATCTCTGATCCATGGCCTTGAACTTGCTCCCATCCTGTCTCTCCATTCTAGCACGCACCTCCATTACCGCTTGCTGAACTAGACTCTCAGGTCTGCACATATAGTTGTGCAATCTCGCATGGTTTCTGTTTATCGAAATCCCATAGGCAATCCCTATCATACACGCACACACCAGCTTCCTACGTAATCTGCTATATCCTCTGCCACAAGCAAATACGTGGGCCAGATTATGGGCATTGAAATTGGTATGCAGTCTCTCCTTTAACAATTTGATACATCTCTGACTAAATTCACAGTTATAGAAGAGATGATCATGTGTCTCATCATATCTTGCACACAAGTAACACATAGCATTATTTCCAAACCCCATCTTCAATACTCTGTCACATGTCAATTGCTTCTGTAATTGACTAGCCCAGAAAATGAAGTTACATCTAGGTATATTCAGATTGTTCCAGCAAATGTATCTCCAGGAAACCTTAGGCTCAACATTCCTGATCCATTGATATCCCATGGCCACTGTATACTCATGATCTTGATTCAGCCACAAGTTATCTACATACCCCCTTTTAAATCTGTCTTTCACCTGAACCAACTTCCTCCAAGACCAGCTGCTGTCAGTAGGTGCATCATAGGCCTTCCAGTCTGTGTATTTTAAATAAATATGATGTACCCACTTCACCCAAAGATTGTCTTTCTTGCTAGCTATCCACCAAGTGTATTTCCTTAGAGAAGCATTGTTCCAGAGCTTGGAATTTCTGATTCCCAAACCCCCTTCCTCTTTTGGTCTGCAGCACCTATCCCAACTCACATTTGGAGCTTTCTGGTATATGTCTGTACCCCTCCATAGGTAATTTCTACAAATAACATCAATCTAGTTCATTATTCCATTGGGAATTAAGAAAATAGAAGCCCAATAGAAGTGAAGGGAAGTAAGAACAACATTAACAAGGGTTAGCCTTCCTGCATAAGAGAGATTCCTAGCACCCCATGACCTGATTCGAGCTACAATTCTCTCAGTAAGTTTCATACCTTCATTCTTAGTGAGTTTCTTAGATGAAATATGAACTCCCAAGTACTTGAAAGGAAGAACTCCCATGGTGAAGCCCGATACCTGCAAAATGTTATCTCTTATTGTAGACGATACTCCATTAAAATAAATATTAGTTTTACTTTTATTCAAGCATAATCCTGATGTTGTAGAGAAAGTAGCAAAGCCCCTTAGCAACCACATTATGGCAGCCTTCGTGCTCTTACAGAACATCAAAAGATCATCCGCAAACAATAAATGATTCAGCCTCATTTGCCTACACAGAGGATGGAATTTAAAGTCATCTTGACTAGCAGCAACCTGTAGAATCCGAGACAAGTACTCCATGCAAAAAGTGAATATTAGAGGGGATAAAGGGTCTCCCTGCCTAATCCCTCTCTTGCCTTGAAAAAAAAACAAATGTATTTCCATTAACATTAATGGAGTGTTTGGCAAACAAGAATTCATTTTGTTTACATGAATCTAATTCCAAAAATTGAAATGGAGATATTCAATTCCAATTCCAATTCCCGAAAGCTGTTTGGTTAGCCCATGGAATTCAATTATAAATTTCAATTCCATACTAGTGTTTGGAACTCTTGGAATTCATTTGCTTTTCAGATATGCAAGCATTAACCTTCAACAGTAGTATTAATCATAAACTAGCAGTAATAACCCAATTCAGCCTCACAAAATAAGTCACTTGACAAATTTTGAAGCCTACAAACTTACAGCTACACAGTTTCACAAGATATCAAAGTAGCTCAAAAAAGACAACAAAGACTACTAAATACTACTACTAATAAATACTACTATCGTCAACACCAAGGCACTCCAAGACCCAATCCAGTTTTTCATCGTTCGAAAGTGACTTCAACATCTCAAAATCAGTTACGGGGCCATTTGTAAACTTTCTAGTAGCCTTCATGACTTGATGTCGGCCAATACCTTCGACATTTTTCACGACATCATGAATTTCTTGTGGGGTGGGTTTTGGATTCTCTTTTGGCTTACTTTGAACATACTCTCGGAAACAATAGGTAAAATTTGCTACAGCATCTGCTAATTTATCACGCTTTTGCTTCTTTGACCTCGAGGAAGACATTGTCTTGCTTGAACTACCCCCTTCATTCTCAAGTTCGTTATCCATAGCTACGGTAGCTTCATCGTGCATTTCTACTCCATCACCCACCGCTCTACCTGGGCCACATAAAGTCCATATGTCATCCCAATTCAATCGACTTGTTTTTATAAAGAGCTGCAGGCGGATTCTCCTGTCAAAACCAACACCATTGGACATTAATCAAAGAATAAGAATAATAAAGACGATTCAGTAGCATGCTCACACCAAACAATAAGGGGAAAAAATTACACAATTTCATACAACATCAAATATACAGTTTTGTGGGAAAGAAATAAGTCATGAAGCTAACATAATAATCATTATTCTAAGCTAGAATAATCATTATTCTAAGCTAGAATAATCATTATTCTAAGCTGCACCCAATCGACGACCACAATACATAAGAAAAAACCATCCTCATTTACAATAGAACTGAACTAATGCAAAAGCCAACCATCGGCAATTAATCGATTTAAACATCAACTCCTAACACAGTGGGATTCCTTTAAAACAGGTTTAAAACACATAAAATTGACTTGACAACAGAGGCACTAAAATCAGGTGTCATACCTTGATAAATGAAGTCCATTGCTCCAAGTCTTCAAATGCTATGACAATCATTTTTCGATCCTCATCCCATTTGAACTTTGAGAAAGTTCTTCCTAGACTTTTAAGCTCATTAATAATGCTAGAAAAGTGAGAGGCTAAACTATTGATGGACTCGTCCTTCAACATATGGAACATCTCATATTTTTTTATGAGAAGGTCTATACGTTGTTTCTTAACTTGTATGGTTCCCTCGTGTGCGAGTTCAAGGACGTCCCATATTTGTTTAGCCGTCGTACAACCGGATATACGACTCACTTTCTCCTCACCAACACATCGTTGAAGAATAGTCATGGCTTTGGAATTTTTCTCGGCCAATTTAAAATCATTTTCATTGTAATCTCTTTCGAGTTTGACCGTAGAATATCCCGTCATCATGTCCTTATCTTCAATAATGAGTGGTCCATCTTTGATGATTTTCCAACATTGGTAATCAATACTTTTGATGTAGTGTTCCATTTTGAGTTTCCACCATCCAAAATTCTCACCGGTAAAGACCGGGATCTTGGAGTGTTTTGAGGAATCCATAGGCCTAGAATCCAACTCAAAGGCGATTAGCCTCGATTAAGAGCACGAGGCTCTGATACCAATTGAAGGGTTTGGATTCCAAGTACCTAAGAGGGGGAGGGGGTGAATTAGGTACCACTTAAAAAATTTCAACTTAATCTTTATTGTTTAAAGAAAGTTGATGGATGTTTAAGAAGAGCAAATGGATACACTAAATGAACAAGGTTATCAAGAGTGTATAGCTAAAGTAATAAGTTGCTGTAAAGTGAACGTCACAGTGAGTCTGACTGTTACTTTGTTCGTTTTAGCAGATGAAGTAAAGGCTACAATACGAAAGTAACAGTATTCGAGACTGTTCACTAGACAGAAATGCGAAATACACAAGTAAAGAAAAGTGCAGCGGAAATTAAACAAACAAGAAAAATAACACAGGAGTTTTGAATTGGTTCAGCCATTTTGAAAGGCCTACGTCCAATCTTCTTCTTATTGATTCAATTAAGTAATCTACTCCGACTACCTACGACCCTTACAATAAAAAGGACCAACAACCTACTCCGGTTGCGAAATGAGTTCAAGACTACTCCGTCTCAAACTCGACTCTTCATCTAAGAAAGTTACAAGATCAAATTCCCTGATTTTGTTCTTGTGGAAAGAACGAAGGCGAATTCATTGAGATCTAACTATTCTAGATAGAAGAATACAATACTTAACGCAACAGTTGTCATGTCTGTAACTTTTGAAGACTTTGAAGAAAGTTTGCAAAGATTAAAAGCTTAAGAACTTTTGAAGAAAATTTGCAAAGCAGTAAGTTTGATTTCTCTGGAAAGCCTTCAAGAAATGAGAGAGGTGAGCTCTCTATTTATAGAGGAAGAAGTGATTTGAAAAGGTTAAAGGAGAGCCTTGAGAAAGTCCACTCTCAAGCATGTGGGCAAAGTGAATGTCCTTGCATAAAGCTTTCACAAGATACAAAGTGTCTCAGACCAGAGGGTTGCTCAAGATGCAAGAAGTGTTTTACCCTTAGTGAAAGTCATAAGATGACAAACTCATATGGGAACAAGCCAAGTGTTGCTTTTCTTTTTGAGAAAAAGTTTGTTTGTGCAAATGAGGAAAAACACTTTCAAATGATTCCTTCTTATCACTTTCAAATCACGTTCAAAATCATTTCAAGAATGGTTCAAGTAACTTTTCAAAAGCAGCAGGAAGATTTTGTTTTAGAAAGTCTTTGAAAAGTTTCAGACATGTGCAACAGTCGTCCTCACTGTTACACTGAACAAGTGAGGTAACGGTCGCCAAGACTGTTGCATTTGTAAGTACCATACTCTTCTACCTTTACAATAGACGACTCTTTACAACAAGATTCTTCTTGGGCATTTCAACTCTTCATCTACTCTTGCTTGGAGATTAGTCTTGCTTGGAGACTCAAGATTTCCTGAAAACTTAACTAAGAAGCATACATTAGTTAGGCTTGTCATCATCAATCAAACTAGCTCAACAATAGTCAAAAAATTTTTACCTTTACGACCTTCGGGCTTGATATTCCGCAAACGTACTCAAAGCTAAGTTATCTCTAAACATACGCATTCCATTCCGCCGTCGAGCGCGCAGTTGAAATAACTCCTATGTCATCCTCACCCTCAATATCAACTCTGATCATACTATGTATTTCTTCATCTACCTCTGCTAACAAGTCATCCTCATTCATATTTTCACCTCTCACAAAATTATGAAGAATGAAACAAGCATTTATAATTCTAACTTGTGTTAGCTTATCATAGAAACTACTTTTCCTAAGTATAGCCCATCGCTTCTTCAATAAACCAAATGCTCTTTCTATGGTGTTGCGGGCCGTAAAATGACGCAAATTAAAAAGTTCTTTGTAGTTTGTTGGGTTATTTCCAGTCCATAAATTTAAATGATATCGAGTACGTTTGTAAGGAGCTAAGAAACCCGGTCCGTTAGTATACCCTAAGTCCACAAGATAATACTTGTTTGAAATCAGTTTTAGGCCATTAGGCCTTCGAAGGGTATCATTGAGGACCCGGGGATCTGATGCCGAACCTTCCCAACCCGGCAAAACATAGCTAAAGTGTAGCTTGTTATCACACGTAGCTAGAACATTGGTAGTAATATCACCCTTCCTATCTCTATATCTAGGTCGATCTTGCGCTGAGACGGTCATTTCGATATGTGTCCCATCAAGCACTCCAATAACCCCTTCAAACCATTTCCATTTATTATCTCCGGCAAAATCTACCGTAGAATCTATTTGTTTGATGTAATATTGACCTATTTTCATCACAGCTCTAAGCACCATGTGAAAACGACGACTCACAGTTTCTCCCGAACGAGTATACACAGCCCCAATAGTCCTATTTTTCAAGTCATGCCCAAGCATATGAAGAAAATAGGCTAAAATTTCCTTAATTGTGACATTTCTAGTTGTCTTTAAACCCCCTTTGATTTGTAAAATGCGACACAACTTGTCAAAACAGTTTCTATCCATTTGTAATTGTTCCCGACATATACGGTCGTTCATTAACGAATTAAACCAATATTTTCTTTTTTGAACATGTTCATACTCACACCAAGCTATTTCTTTTTCTCGATAATTAATGTGATGTCATGAGCATAATATTACACTGATAAAACCAAAAATAATCGCAAATAACTCAACTTCGTCATCAAAATCCTCTCTATGACGCTTCCTTGACAAAATAATGTTATCAGTCATTTCTTTGTTGTATTAAAGCTCAAACCCTAACAAGATAATCATCAACCATTTGATTAAATGCAAAATAACAAATCATTTTATAAATTTCTAGAGTATCAATTATGAACCAAACTGCAAGTATGGAAATTACTAAATTTTACCTAGATTATTCACTGACAAGATAAAATCATGTGATATGAGTTACACAAACACTATTAAAGAGATAGCCGAAAACAATATAACAAAAATATCAATCATTCCAATCGAAATCATAATGAACCCAAAAAAAAAAAAAAAAAAAAAAAAAAAAAAAAAAAAAAAAAAAAAGAGGCAAACTAGATGTAAAATTATTGCCAGAAACATACCGTGGTGAAGAATTTCGAAAAATTTCGAGAAATTTCGAGCTATAGAACTGTCGATCGATTGATTGTTGATTGAAATTTGGGAAACTAGGGTTTTAAGAGATGTTAGAGAAATGTTTGAGAGAGTTGGGGAAACAAAATGACTACCCTATAGAAGGGATTTAAGTGGGTCGTTTTTTTACACTTAGTTGGAATTGGGCTGGATTTCTTCAATTCCATTTACAAATTTCGGAGGTTGCCAAACACTAGAATTGGCCCAAATCTATATTTCGTTTCCAAATCTGAGTTGCCAAACGGGCCATAATGGAATAAGAAGGAGTAGTGATACAAACCATTACCAAGTCAATAATCTTGATTGGGAATTTAAAAGCAATCAGCATTTGATAAATGAGCCCCCATTCCACTGAATCATAAGCCTTCTTTAGGTCAATATTCACTAAACATCTAGGGGAAACAGCTTTCCTAGTGTACATTCTAACAAGATCTTGACAAATAAACACATTTTTCACAATATTCCTATCCTTGACAAAAGCACCTTGATTTCCACTAATAATGTCAGGAAGAATTTCCCTCAATCTATAGCAAATAATCTTGGAAATACTTTTATAAAGGATATTGCAACATGCAATAGGTCGAAACTCAAGCACACTAGTTGGGTTACTCACCTTAGGGATCAAAGCAATGGTGGTAGTATTTAGTTGTTTGAGCATCTTCCCAGTACTAAAGAAATCAAATACAGCTGCTGTGATATCCTTCCCTACTATATCCCATGAGTCCTTATAGAATTGACTAGAAAACCCATCAGGCCCTGGAGATTTAATAGCAGGAATAGAAAAAATACTCTTCTTGATTTCCTCCAGAGTTACACATCTGTTAAGAACAATGTTATGCTGATCAGTAATGAGAGGCTCTTTTCTCACAGTTGGGATGTGAACCTCAGTTGTGCTTTTGCTACTACCCAGTAGATCCATATAAAATTCCAGGAAAGCATTCTCAATATCCCCTTGTTGATGATGCCAAATGTCTTGACTGTCTTGAATCTGAAGGACCTTGTTGTGAATGTTCTTGGCTTTGATTTGACAGTGAAAATACTTGGTATTATCATCTCCCTCCTTAATCCAATCCACCTTGGCTTTCTGACATAAAAAACTATGATAAGCTTTAGTCAGTCCTCTATATACCTCAGCAGCCTTAAGTTCATCTTCCCTGATGAGATGATCATGTGGATTATGATGCATTCTAACCTGCATCACCTCCAGCCTAGCTTTAGCAACAATTACAGCTTTTACAATATCAGAATACCCATTTCTATTCAGATCCTTTAAGGGGTTTTTTAAACCTTTTAAGTTTAGATATCACCTGGAACATTTTAGTCCCTTCAACCCTGCTCTCCCAAGTTTGTTTTACAATACTCTTAAACCCAGGATCCAAGCTCCACATATTAAAATATGTTAAGTGAGGTTTCCTCTTAGGTACATTCCTTCTATAACAGATACAAGGGCTATGGTCAAAGAGCCCCTCAGGTAGGAAATAAGAATATCAATCAGAATATTTCTTCATCCATTCCTCATTTATCATACACCTATCAATCCTTGAGAAAACTCTAGATGCAGGTTCATGCTTATTATTCCATGTGAAAAAAGCTCATTTTAGCTTTGATATTTGTTATCTCACAGTAATCTATACACATCTTGAACTCAACAATATCAGCCCATAATACGTCCCTTCATATCTTTTCATTAAAATTTAGAACATTATTGAAATCACCACCCACACACCCAGGCCCTCCATAATGATCTTTAATTCGTTTAAGCTCCTCCCATAAATCTCTTCTAAGATTGTCATCATTTGATCCATAAACAACAGTAAATAAGAATTCATCTCCTGAGGTTGTTTCCTTTATCATAGTTGTGATTTGCTGATAAGATATTTCCACTACATTAACCTGATAAGCTTGCACATTTCAGATAAGCCACACTCTTCCTCCCTGATTATTAGAGGTATTATTAATACTTCCACTCCAAGAACTTCCAAGATTAGCCAAGATTCTATTATAGTCCTGCGCTTTCATTTTAGTCTCTACCAAGCCATACAACCCTACATTATTTTGATGCAAAAACCTCTTGATTTCAGCCTGTTTATTAACCTTATTCCCAACCAATTATCGTTATTATCAATTTCCTAGTTTGACTTAAGCATTTACATAATTTGTATGTGTGGCCCGAACTCCCATAACTCCTCCTTTATTATTATTGTTGTTTCATAAACCCAAATGAAAAGGGAAAGTGGCAAGACGCCACTGCCAATCCCTAAAACCAGGCCCAACACAGTGACAATATGTTCCAAGCTAGAACGAAGTGGTGCATCAAAGCGAAGATGGACAGACCCAAAGACTCCCGGGGAGCAAGTACGAAGAGAAAATTAGAGCTTAGAAATACCAGTATAAGCTCAAAGCAGAAGAAACTCGCATTGCGGGTCCTCAATCCTCGCGACTAAGTCCATAAGAACAATGCTCTTAGTCACTCTCGTCGCCACAAGCTCACTGCCAAAAATCGGACAAGTACTGACAGGCCACCCAGAACAGAGACACCACGCAAGGGCCGAGCAATAGTATGGGGGAAAACACCGGGAAGTCGACTCCGAGGATCCACAATAGGCCAAAAGACCTCAGTTTTAGCCAAATTAAGATGGAGACCGAAACGAGGCCCAACTACCATAATCAAATCCAAAAGTCCCCCCACCTCCAAAGTGTCCCCAACAATGGTGCCATCATCCAAATACCATGCCTGCATAGTAAGATCAAAGGAGTCCCGGATTTTGCACATTAAGGGATGCAAAACCAAAGCAAAGGGCCTAAAGGATCACCCTGTTGAACACCCTGAGAAGACCACAAGCAATGCTCCCCATAATGAAGACGGGCAGGGCTAGAGTAACAAAACTCCACCCAACGGGAAAGAACCGGGCAACGACGGCGGACTTCCTATAGCGTAGTCACACGATCAACAAGGTTGAAAACATTCTGGAAATCAACTAGCAACATAGACAGACCCACATCACCACCACGGGACTCAATGAGCCGATTCAAGGCATGCAAGATAGCCTCTCCTCCACCGGACACCCCCACCCCAATCTGAAGGCAACCAAAATAAGCAGACAAAGAAGGATCAACCAGACAAGCACCAACCTTAGAGACAAGACGTCTCCAGACAGTTCCAACAGCAATAGGACGAACACCCCCACCCGGTTTAACA